>CM074785.1:17485669-17676084 GCA_037355745.1 Pseudo-nitzschia multiseries | reverse complement strand
AAAAATGAGCGATCGTTGGTTCTATGATCATCAATAGGAAGGAAGGGAGATCGAGTGGATTGGCTGGAATATGAACTGAGGGACGTGACCGTGGAGGAGCCAGGGGATACAGAGATATCCAATCCTTCAAGACAACGTGGGTTTCCATATTCGTCGTAATCAGCATAAGGGAGTTGCTGTGGCTGAGGAGGATATTTCTGGAGAAATTGTTCATCTTTTGCACTGATGGTGGTATCAAGAACAGATGGGTCCCAATGCTTATCGGATGTCATGATAACATGTGGGAGCGTGTCAAACTCAATAGTCGTGTACTTTCGCATTGCAAGGTATGGTAAACCGTGGCGTATGCTAAGAGGCAGTGCATATCCATCGGAGGTGGTGATTACCTGTCCACCGCCCGCTTTGATGGATGTGTCATCGACAGTGGAAAAATATGCTTCCATCTGGCCGGAGGACAATATAGAAGGGTGTCGTCCTGTATAGGCACATTCATTGAAAATGAGGATGACGGGACCTCTGTTCGATATGGAATAAGCTCCGCATGTAGCAATGGGGATATTCTGTACCTGGTGGTTGTTAATGCCTGTGACATTGACATATCGTGGTGGGATATCCTTGGAGATGAGGCATGCATCATTGCCGATGATGCAACCATTTGCGCCGCGATCGACCATGGCAAAACCAGGACTAGTAACCGTAGTTTTGTGTATGCGGTATGTGTACGACGTTACTGGACTATCGTTAGGGAAGGTCAGATCATTGTCAGGATCATACCAATGGTGAAAATTGGTGGAATAGGAGGATGTTCCCACAGGTATTTGGGTGTCACCGTCCTTTTTGTACCAAATGTCAGGGTTTTCGGAGAGGAATCGGGCGGGATGCGCGGGTGACACGGAACACTTGAGAGGTTGTTGGTCCTTGGATGAAGAGGTTGTTGATTTGTATACACCTAATGATGCATGGAAAACACCTCTACGATCATTTTCTACAGCAGGATGTAGATCTGCTGCGGAATTGGCATGTTCATCTTTGTTCGAAGTATCGTCTTCTCGGAATGATACCGAGTGTCCATGTTGATATGCCTTCCGGGTGATGGGTTTGACATTGTTGGGGTCAGGTTGATCCTTTGAGAGTAAGTTGTGTCGTAACGTTGCGACCACGATTTTCTTGCCTTCCGGAGAAAAACTTAGTCAACTCTTCATGTCCTGACGTGACAGGGCCTTCCATATGTTTGTAGGCAGCCGCGTGGTAGGGTCAGGGGTACGTCCAGCCTTAAAGACCGCATAGTCTTGATAGTCTCCTTCAAATTCGATAGGGAGAGCATAGTCACCATGGTTTTGGCTTTGTTCAGATGAGAAGTCATGTACGTGTGCACGTACAGTCGACCGAGGAGCAGCCATCGCGGACTGGGAATCGAGTCGAGTTGCTTCGAGTAAAAGCGTGATTTTAAGTTTGTGAATAGCAGCTGCTTCAGCGACTGCATCTGTCACGGTGCTATTCACCCCACCTGGATCCTTGACTTTGGCAAACTGTTCACTTAGCTGAAAGCTGGAATAGCATGCCTGACATAATGCTGATTTTGCAGTATGGTACTCAAGGGGCTTGTTGGGAGGACGGAGCTTATTGAGGTGATTTAATTCATCAAACCAATGTGTAATGAATTTCACTTTGGATTCCTTCCAATTGTTGAGATTCAACTTTAGCAACGCTTGTAGCTGAGTCGAATTGTCATATACCTTGGCTTTTGATTTGCTGTGAAGGTTTACGAAATCGAAGTATGCTTTACGTCCATCACGGGTGGTAGAATGGCTGTGTACACACGATGCAGAAAGATCGCTTTTGAAGACTTCCAACATTAGTACCCAGAAGAAGGCACACTGTTTGACAAAGAGATCACAGGTATAACCCAGAAGCGCAGCTGGAGGCCAAGTTTCATCAAGGAATGTTTCTGTGTCGATGTCGTATGCCTCGAGTTTAGCTTTGAAACCTACGAGCCAATGTTGGAATCTTGAGTCATTCGTGAGGGGCGTAAAAGACTTTTCATCCCGTGCTTTTTGGCACCAAGATTCGTACTTTACCTGTTGAGGTGACTTTTTGTTACTTCCCGGCGGAGGAGGTGGAGGGTTCAGAGCAGATTCGTTACGCATGCGTAGAGCACGTTCTGTGCGGAATGGTTGGAATTCCTTATATGTATATGATTTTACATCTTTCCAATCTTTCTTGTCTTCTTGTAGATTGATATCGTCTTCTTGTAGATCAATAGCGAACTCCGCAAGTGCCTCTATGCTCCTTTGAATGGATCGAGGGATATGCGTTGGTAGTCCTCCATCAGTATAGGTAAGCTCGCGTGCAAAGTCCGGTTCGATAAGTGCGTCAAGGAATGCATTCCACTTGCATAATCCGCCTTCCTTGAGAGCTAAACACAACTTACTATTAGCCTCACTTGTTACGTTGAGTAGGGATACGAGTATCTTCTTCATATCAGTATCAAAACTGGGAAAGTGGTTGGCAGTAGTAACTTCGACATCACCTGTGTTCTCCTCGCCACCAAATACATTGCCGGGCATTATCGGTATGTTCGGCATTTGTGACGGTTCCGATCCTTCGAAAGAATTGCGCGGTGACTGAGAATGAGAACTGCTTCGTGTACGGTGTGCGATTGGCATATGCCAGCGTAGGGATTGTATTCAATTCCGTTCCTGTTCCTTTTTTTTTTTGTGCAAGCCGCCTTAGAGCTTGCGACTGTTAATCTATTATTTTCCTTCTGAATCCGGTCCGTTGAAGGTCTGATCCAAAGGCTTCTGAAGAACAGCAACACTGCGTTAGTGTGTTAGTAGACGAACGATTGTACTCTACGCGTGACAATTGTGTTTGGATACTTTTGGCAACGGATAATCAGACTACAGGCAAAGCTAGGGAAACGCCAGATCTCTTCTTGCTGTGACTTGTTCAGATTGCAGCGAGACAGACCTTAGTATGTAGATTACAAGTAGTTGGTAGCAACTAGTGTGAATTTTGGGATATAAATCAGTTGAATGTTAAAAGTATGAGATAAAGTAAAAGCTTGCTGAAATGCAAGATATCTCTTTTATTGAGATGAATACGTTGCAACTGCTGTTGCGTAGTGATGAGATTACTCGCTGATTATTTCCGTACATGTATTGGTCATTGACCATATATATCTGTATGCATGTGTATATACTGTGTGAGAATCACACGCCAACGGTTTTCTTCTCTTGTTCCGTTAGGAAGACTCCATGAATTGTTTATCATTAAGGTCAGGAATTGCTCCCGTAGCTCGTGTGATATTTTATGAAGTCAGAGTTTGCTCACCGAAGAACAATGGCAATACTGTAAAACAGGGATTGCTCACCGTTGATGCGCGATGGGAATCGATGCACCGTGGGAATCGATATGCCGTGGGAATCGATTATTTTGATTGATACAGGACTCATGGATTTGTACGAATAGGGTATCTACCATCTGGTAGCTTTGGTACTTATGGTCACGAAAGGAATTTAATAATTCTTCTGGTTGATACCTGGTGCAATCTCATCAGCTTGCAGCGTTCCATGAGACTTGTATGGTTGGACCCTATGCTAGTCTTGGAGAGCATGTCTGTAACATTACTTGTTGGCTCTGTTGCCACTGAACTTGCGTCTTCAGTTGACATGGCTTGAACGCTGAATTGGTCCCCTGAAATTGGATCATCATTGTCAATTGCTAATTCAGCCATCCTAAATTTCAGTGAGTGGGGATCCCATGGGGTGTCATTTGTCGCAATCAGATGTTGGCACTCATCAAGCTCCAATCTTGTTGGCTTCCTTGTTGGAAAATATGAAATCACATTTCTCATACTCAGTTTTATGAAAACTTTCCTAGGATTGTCATCCTCCATTGGTGTTTGGATTGTGATTCCATGCTTGGACCTGGGATCAAATTGGCAAGGTGTTTCTTCAACAGAATTGAAGTTGGAATCTCTCACTTGATTTGGGCATATCAAGCTGTTCTTCATTTTGTTTCCAAAGTACAGCGCTTGATGGAACACAATAATGTAGACTTGACCTGATGTTGGGCTTGTCCAAGCAGTCGCGCAACTTCCAATTGGGATTTTCTTGATTGGCTTGTACTCTTCAGAAAAAGGGGCAACATCAACATGTGTTGTGATCTGATCAGGATTAAGCAATATCATGTTGCTTCCAGCTGCCGTGGTGTCAGCATGTGAGTCTAACTCACAATATCCATCTTCATTTTCTCCATCATCAAAATCTAGTGGAATATTCATCTTATATAATGACCGGCTCACCATTTTTAAACATTTGTTCTCTAGTGTCCGGTTATGATGTCATTTCTTAGATTTTGAGCCAAAGCTGTCACCTGCACCATCCTTTTCAGCTTCCTTTGCCTTTTTGGTCTCAGCAGCCTTAAGAGCCCTCTTTTTCTTACTTGCCTGTCTCATCTGGTAAAGTTCCTGGAACTGGTCTTTTGACATTGTTTTATACACACTTGTTGGATAGGTCTTGTTCTCAAGTTTCCCTTTGAACGTTCCAGTTGTTTTCTGCTTTTTATTGCTTGATGTGCCTACTGAATATACACTTCTGGAACCTCTTTTATGCTTTCCATTTGCAAGCTTCTTCAATCCAAGTCGATTGGTGAATAAAATCAAACATTCATTGAAGTTGTCTTGATAGTCTTTGCTCTCATCAATTGCGTCGACTTTGGCAGCGTCAAGTCGCTCATCACTGATTGAATTGATAAAGTCCCAAACAAATCTCCTTTCATTGTGATTCTTTTCAAATCTCAGAATTGTTCCATGGAATGCAGTCCAATTTCTTTTGTGCTTGTTCCAATCGTAGTTCTTAGCATTGCCGGTGTAGTGTGATTCTTTCATTTCCTGATAGGTTTTATTCAGGACCATAGTGATATTGGTATCAGTATAAGCATATTGCATCAATGAAATGAATGCATTTCTTGCATGCCCTGAGTTCAATTCAGTATTTTGGAAATGTGCCACATATTCCCATCCCGGCCCTTTTCTTGTTGCATCACATAACAACATCCACACAACATTGTTGTCTTCATCATACTGATGGCCCGACAAAACGCCGCATCTTTCATTGTAGTCACTCCAAGTTGGATAGGCATCTGTTGGATTTTGTCCAACTGTGCCAGACCTGGCTTCATAATCAACGTCTTCCTTTTCTTGGGGTCTTATGACATATAAAATTGGGAATCCTTCAGAGTTGAATCTGTATCTCAAGTTTTGACGGAATTCTTCCTCCCATTCTCTGAATTTTGTAAGGTCCTTTAGCTCAGGTGGGATTGCTTTTTCTTGTGATTTCACACTTGATTCCATCATTTTGATCCCGAATTGTTGCATTTCTAGATTGTTTGGGTTCGCGTTCCAGTCAATGGCTCTTGGTTTGACTCCAATCAATGGTTGATAGCGAGCCCAATTTGCCCATGTTAGAAGTTTTGATGATAGCCTGTTACCGTAATGGATGCTTTTTGGATTAGGACAGTCTGGGCTGATAGATTTCAATCCATGCATGAATGATTTGATGCTTTCCTTGTTGAGGTCTGTATTTCACGAATATTAGACATTCCTCCCCTCATAATTTCTTCAGCTGATTCGTAGTTGATACCAAAATCCATCAAGCTGCTTCTGAAAGCAAGCTGTTCTGGGTTCAGAATTTTTCCATTGTTGAATCCATTGATTGTTATTTTGGTTTGGGAGGACCTCCTGTCGTATTGCTTAGACCTTGATATTATTTTCCTTCTGAATCCGGTCCGTTGAAGGTCTGATTCAAAGGCTTCTGAAGAACAGCAACGCTGCGTTAGTGTGTTAGTAGACGAACGATTGTACTCTACGCGTGACAATTGTGTTTGGATACTTTTGGCAACGGATAATCAGACTACAGGCAAAGCTAGGGAAACGCCAGATCTCTTCTTGCTGTGACTTGTTCAGATTGCAGCAAGACAGACCTTAGTATGTAGATTACAAGTAGTTGGTAGCAACTAGTGTGAATTTTGGGATATAAATCAGTTGAATGTTAAAAGTATGAGATAAAGTGAAAGCTTGCTGAAATGCAAGATATCTCTTTTATTGAGATGAATACGTTGCAACTGCTGTTGCGTAGTGATGAGATTACTCGCTGATTATTTCCATACATGTATTGGTCATTGACCATATATATCTGTATGCATGTGTATATACTGTGTGAGAATCACACGCCAACGGTTTTCTTCTCTTGTTCCGTTAGGAAGACTCCATGAATTGTTTATCATTAAGGTCAGGAATTGCTCCCGTAGCTCGTGTGATATTTTATGAAGTCAGAGTTTGCTCACCGAAGAACAATGGCAATACTGTAAAACAGGGATTGCTCACCGTTGATGCGCGATGGGAATCGATGCACCGTGGGAATCGATATGCCGTGGGAATCGATTATTTTGATTGATACGGGACTCATGGATTTGTACGAATAGGGTATCTACCATCTGGTAGCTTTGGTACTTATGGTCACGAAAGGAATTTAATACTCCCCATGTCTCCTTGTGAAAGGTCATCACGCTCTACATGATGCTTCCATCATCTTGGAGAAGATCGCCGGTATTACCACAGAAGTGGAAGATGGGCTTGAGCAGTGGATACACAACTGAGTGTCCCCAATGCTTGGTGAGAATGTCTGCACAGTTATCCTTACCTGGGATGTGCATCATTAAAATGAAACCTCTTGCTATCATGCTCCGTACGTAGTGAAACGATAGAATGTTATGACGCTTATGCAACCTTGCGTAAGGGAAGGTCGACGTTTGGATCATCTTTTCGTTGTCACCCCAAGAGTAGTAGATATCATGGACTTGTGTTCCTAGGTATCGGAATGAGTGGCGTAGATCAACGATCTGTTCGATGCAAGTTCTTCCTGCAACAAATTCAGCTCCAAAGGTGGCTGTTTCCGTAGTAGACTGTTTCTTCGAGAACCACATCATGGGAGTCTTGTTCGCGAAATGAAGAATGCTGGTTACAGCCTTACCACTAAGAATATCATGCATGAGGTTGGCATCATAGAAATGTGTCAACACTACTGTCTTTCCAAGCGGTGCAGGAGCGTCGTCGGGTAGCTCTTCTGAATGCTCCCCATAGACGGTGTTGGACCAGTCGATGGTGTCGGGTTTAGTCAATATAAAATCAGGGGGTTCCACGTGGAATCTGATTTTAAAATGTCTAAACTTGGAGATATATCCATAGATACGTTTGGCACGCTCGAGATGCCCATCTCGTGGTTGAGCTCTGAAACTCGAGAGTGTCATCACGGCTGTTTGTACATCGAAACGGCCAATAGCGATGATCCATTGGAGTGAACCGAGCATACTTTGGTATTTCTGTATACCAGTTTCTTCGAGAAAGGCTGAGGAGTCCAATTCAGGATGATCGTTCTCTGCAATGGGTGATTGGAACCTAGTGCTAGGTTTGCATCCGAACATTTGTTTGTAAGACGCTTCCATCTTTTTGATGAACTTTATGGGATTCATGCAGAGAACACCATGCGCGTCGTGCTCAAATCCGCAACCTAGGTTGAAGTTCATAGGTCCGGATCCCTTCAGTTTGAAGTTATATGGTGACGACTGCAATATCTTCAAGAAGGAATTGGGATCTGCCATGCAAAGACATAGGTCATCGACATATGTGCATATAAGTTCATATACACGTTCACCATGCTTGTTTGTTCCAGGCTTGAGGAATATTTCCGGTTCTGCGCGGGATCTTTCGAAGTCGAGTTCGATGAGACAAGCCACGAGTAAGTCTCCAAAACACTTGCCTGAAGATCTGAGGCCATATAGGGCTTTGTAAATGATCAATAGGTGACCTTCCAGCGATCCGAATTCGGGACCTGCCTTGATGCATACTTTCTTGCAGGTAACTGCTTCTAGGTAGGCATTACCTATGTTGGTACCCCATGCTTCTAGGTCGTTCAGTTCAGCTAGGAATAGGCACATACGTAGGCCGCGGAGAGATACGACACCTGCGTAAACACTGTGGATAGGGGCCTCAGTGAGATTACCGTTAGCAACGAGACGAGCCTTGTGTCTACCGTCGTGCTTGACAGCATATATCATGTGTACCTTGATCTGTTGGAACCCGGGGGGAATGGAGCTTGTCTTGTACACGCCCTTATCAATGAATGTATTGTATTCATTGAGTTGTGCCATTTCCAGAGTGGTGGCATCTTCCCATTTGGTGTTTCCGTTGGCTTGGTCAAATCGGAGGGCCTCTTTGTGGTTACGAGGTACTTTGAATCCGTATTGGTACTGTGGGGTTGTACGAAAAGAACGAAGTTTGGCTTGGTGCACGAGTCGATCAAGCTTCTTGGTTCGTCGTGCTAGGTTGGTGATTCGCTTAAGGCGTTTCCAACCCAGGAGGTCAAGCAAGTTGTTGTCTTTCCCATATTTCGCAACGGTGACAGGGTCATCAGCCGCAATGTTGGCCAGAGGTTCATATTGTTGTTACTCTAAAAATCGACCGAAAGGTATAGGATAATTGAAATTTAAAGAGATGTGAGCTCAGAGAGACGCTCTTATTTTTACTGTGTATTTCACTGTATCGGGGCTCTCTGTATTTTACATGGTAGAGATCTTGCCCGGTTATTTGTTACTGTCTTCTTTACCATCGTACCGATTCTTCTGTTGCTGTTGCTGTATTAGCGTCGTGTCGGTCTTACTGTATCGGTCATTCGATGGTACCGGTCATTGTGGGGTTAAATATTCTGTTCGATGGGGCGTATGCTTGTTCACGGTATATATGCTAGATATGAGGCCCATCTGGAATCGGTATTGATTTTCTTGATTGCAATAAGTATTTTCCTCACGGGATATCAAGTATATTCTTTTGAATGTACTTATGGATTCCAAGTGTTCACTTATTGGTCAGGTCTTTGGATATGTCTTGTTTCTAACCGATTACTGTCTTTTGTTTGTAGTCCTAAGTGATATCGTTTTTACCACTTAGGGATTTCCAAGTAGTGGAGGTACGTTTGATTCTAAGACTCGATCATCGAAATAATCGTACCTCTGTCGTTACTCCGTGTTAATATTCTGCACCTTGGTCGTCGTTTCGTTTTGTCGGCTTTTCTAATCGAATTTGATGCCGACAAAGTCCGTATTTTTTCGCCGACAACACACCCCTTGATCCAACATGTTCACTCAATGTTGGATTACTGTCGGTGCATGTTTTACCTTCAATCGATCCGTCTATCCATCAATTGGATCGAACCCAAATGTAATGGAAATGAGATCCGGTGGTCGATTGAAGCGATTGAATGACTTAGCTTGGGTAATGTCCCATGATATATGTTGCATGTCGGGCGTGCAATATCCATCCCAATGGTTTGGTTAGGTCATCAGCCGGATTGATAACTCCTGGAATATGAACCATCTTGATTTCACCATGTTCTTTCCATGCTTGAATGGCAAAGAACCTGATTTCAATATGTCTGGTTCTTTCAGTCGGCTTCTGGGCATTGATGATTTCAATTGCTGATGCATTGTCTTCATAGATGGGAGTTGGACCAACTTGGACAAATCCTAATTCCTTGAGTATAGACCTGAGATATCTGGCTGTTTTGGCTGCAGTGACAGCAGCAATGAACTCGGCTTCCGTAGAACTCTGTGCAGTAAGTGACTGAGCTTTGGATCGGTAAACAATGGCTCCACCAGCATAAGTGAAAACATATCCTGTGGTGGACCTGTGATGTTTTGGATCATTGCCATACGCGGCATCCACAAAACACATCAGTGTGGCTTGCTTGATATCTTCAGGGAATTTTGGGAGTGATGCATCTTGGACTACGTCGGTGTATGGTTCTCTTGATGGTAAAGATGGCTCAGCATTTGGTCTGTAGAATCTAATTCCCCAAGATCTGGTTGTTCTGAGATAGCGGGCTATATTCTTCAGACTGGAATAGTGGAATGCAGTGGGATTGGAACTGTACTTTGACATCAGGGTCACTGCGTAGCCAATGTCTGGCCGGCAACTCACATATGCAAACATCATTTCACCTAAGAGTGTCCTGTATGAGAAGCCAGATGTGGATTGTAGTTCCGCATGTTCCTTGGTGCCTTCTAACAGTCCATCAGTATGTGATTGTAGTTGGCTCAGCACTTCAGTTGATAATGGCGCTGATGGCTTGGAATGAGGTTTCATCTTAGAGTCAGTCTCCCAACCATGGGATGTCATGATTCTGTCGATGTAATTTGCACAGGACAGTTCAATGTACTCAGCTGTCTGTTTGACGTCAATTCCATTGAAATCTTCAAGCAATCCCATTTTTGTGAAGGGGACAACATCTTCTCTAGGAAGCTTCAGTTTTGCGCCAATTATATCATCAATCTTGTCAGATATGGATTCTGATGTGCAAGCCAGTGCAAAATTGTCAACCTGTCTCAGCATGTAGACTGTTTCACCTTCAAAAACCGTCATGTAAATTGTTCTGTCATGAGTGGTGGTCTTGAAGTTGAGATCAGGACCTTTCAATATTTTGTTGATGTGGGTTTCCCATAGTCTACCTGATTCCGGATGGCCTTGCAGTGCTCAAAGTACAGGAAGCACCAATCTCCTGTCTATGTCTTTGCTATGCTTGTGTCGGTACCATTCTGCATATGCATCATCAATAGTCATGTATGTAGGGATGTTGGGCCCTGGAGAATGGGCATAGGCGTCAGCCGCATTCCCACCATAGACTTTGAGATTGAGGCTTGCTGCAATGGCAAAGAACAGTTTTTGGATGGGGTGTTCAACACATGATGAGTATGACATTGCTATGGCATGCAGGGTTGGCGCTGCATACTTGCTTCCATTACAACACTGTCTTGCGCGGCGGACACCATTTCTCTTGACACTGTACTGCCAGTGAGGCCTGAGAATAATCGCGTCTGGGTCCTTAGGGTATTGAATTGGTGAGCCAAACATTTCCAAATCTTCAAATTGATCAAGTTGTTTTCGCTCCCCAGCTTCCCATTCTGCCCATGTGGATAAAGACTTGAAATTCCGTCGAGTGAAGTGCCCTAGTGCTTGTTCTTCAGGTGTAGTTGCTTTTGAATTGATGGCCTTGATTAAGAGTTCAATTTCTTCAGTTGGCAGTGAATCTGCATCTAGAGGTAATGCATGATTACCTGGTTTATGAAGCTTAGTGATAGCTCTGAGCGATGCAATGTCAATGGTGGGAATGACAACCTCCATGTCATCTTCGATTGGGGCCAAGTGTTTTTGGATGGAGGCATGGAGTGTTTCAGTGCTATCAACCTGGTTGATTCTTGATTGTATCAGCTGCTTGTATTTGGTACCAATGCGCTGGATAGCCTTGATGGATGAAATCCGGTCCAAGAATGGTGGATCTTCTTCATCAGTGGATTCCTTCCAGGAGGTATTGGGAGCAAATAGACCATATTCATTGGAGTGTTTCCTGACCTCCTTCATAGATAATTGTTCTTCAAGTGCAAAGGTGATTGGTGTATCTATTGAAGAATCCCGCACCCCTCGATCGTGAGAGGTCTGCAGGGCTGTGGTAACATCAGCTGCAGTAAATACACGATTGTGATTGATAGATACAATATAAGCGCCTCGGAGCTTTGAGAGAGTCTTCTTACGGGAGAAGAAAAGCTTGGAGGCAGGACTGCTTGGAAGGATATCGGTGATGTAAGCTCTGCCAATCAGTGAGTCATTGGCATAGCGAAGACCAAATGCTGGATCAGCACAAGATGGAGAGACAGTGAGTCTGAGATTGGTGAGATCTGCAAAGGGGGAGATGGAGAATTGGAAATCACTAGATGATACCTCATTGGGTTCCGCAGGAAGTGGAGTGTTGTCATCAGTCCGGAGCAGGTGCTTGACATTAGTGGGGAGGTCTGCAAGTGGGAGATCATTCATTCCTTCATCAAACCTGACATGGGTGGCTATTTTGACGCGGTGTGTCTCAGTATCATACCAAAGGATGTTTCTGGTAGTGTAAGGGACAAAACCTAGGAAGATGCCTTTGCGGGCATTAGGTTTGAGCTTGATCGAGCGCTTGCCTGGGGGTCTCACCCAAACTCTGCACCCAAAAGTGCGGAAGTCAGCAAGGTTTTCCTTGCGTCCTGTTGCCAATTCTAAGGGTGAGTGTTGTTGATTGCCTTCAGGAAATGCGTTGGACAACCTCAGGGCATGGTAAAAGGCAAATGGCCAAAACTTGATGGGCAAATTTGCACCACTGAGCATGGTCCTCATTGAGTTAGCAAGAGTGCGGTGAGCTCTTTCAACTGTACCATTCTGGTGAGAAGCGTCAGCACCAGTTGGAAAAATTGAATATCCAAACGCAGAGAAGAGGTTTCTGATATCAGGATTGTGATAGAGTTCTCCACCTTGATCAACTGAAACATACTTGTTTGCACAAGTTGGGTTGTGCTGGGAGAAGAAATGTTCCAACCAATGCAGTGGTGCTGCTTTAGAGATTCGTGTATCACCATATTTCATACCAGTATAGTGGTCTGTGATAAGAATCCAAGCTGTTTCTCCATGAATGCCTTCATAATCGCGCTTGCGTTTGCTGTTGGAGGATCTGGCGCCAGAGAATGCAAAGTCAACTGATAATCCTTGAAACGGTTGTGTAGCCTTTCTTGTGGAATGTGAGCCTGCGGGTGATTTAGTTTGCTTACATTGAAGACAAGTTGGGCATTGATCAAGAATACTGGTTTGTCGTTGGAATTTTGGTACTCCAAGGATGTGTTTATGAGCTTGATACAGAAAATCATCACATGGGTGTCCCAACCTTTGGTGCCACAGAAGTTTCGATGTCTTGGTTTTGATGGCTTGGATTGGGATATTTTTGTCCACAATCTTGGTGAAAAACAGTTTGGCATCAAACCTTGGCATGTCACTGGTATCAGACTGAGCTTCCGCTGCTTCAGCGCATTTTTGCAGATTGACAAGATTTGTGTATATATCAAATCTGTAGTTGCTAATGGCTTCTTTGGAGGCCAGTTCACAAGCTTCCTTGAACTGCATGTCAGTCGCCAAAGCATAGGCTGACAATGTTGCACAATTAGCATATGGAGATGCAATATCAACGTCTGGGATCAGTACTGGGTGTGTATAGCATTGACCATCAATGATGCTTCCATGGAGGACAATGCTGCTGGCAGTGTTCTGCTTGTGATGACAAATAATTGTGAGGTTGCCGTTTTGTGGAGCAGTTGAGTCATAGTTGTCAATGAATGATTTATGGATTGACTGCCCACTGAACTGACGTTGATGTCATTCCACAGAGATCGTTTTCACTCAGTAATGTTGTTGACAGGGAGGGAGAATAATAGAAGAAGACTTTGAGATACCCTATGTGATTGGGTGCTGGGATGTGCAAATATCCCGAGCCTTCAGGGATGCAGGTAGCTGCTTTTCCTCCTATTGCTGCCGTAAGCCTGACAGGACAATTCCTCTTGAACTGAGCTTGTTGTAGGGTTTGTAACCGTGCAGGATGTGTTTGAGATTGGTGCAGGAAACTTTTGCACCGATGTCAATCTGAGCTCTGACACCATGTTGGAAGTAGGCTGTAGCTGCAATCGGATCTGGTGGGACTAGGGATTGCACAGTATTGGTATCAACTGATGTAGGGTTGTCCCTATCAAAATTGGGATCCTCATTGGTTTTCAGGTGTGATTCCAATGTAGGGGTCGTAGCCTCAAGTGATTCCATATCACAGTAGACATCAATTGGGATTGATGACTGGAGGCTGTCCTTAGGAAGGAGATTGACGGCACCAATTTTGACAGATTCGTAGGAGCTGACACTGCTGGAGTCCAAGGAGGGGCATAAGCTGTTCACTTGGGGCGCTGTGACGTTGTCAAAACCTTGGGGATCATCTTGAGGTGATGTCATAGAATGGCTGCAAGAAAGACTTTCTATTCTTGGCCATCGCAAAAATTTTGTTCTTCTACTGCATCATCAGGTGAAACCTCATCTTGATCTTCATTGCCAATGTTGATCTGAGAGATTTGTTGGGTGGAATCTAAGAGTTGTTGGGTCTGTTTATTGGATTTGTTCAGAAAAACAGATGCAGCAATCCTATGTTTCTTCAGGGACTCAACGTCCTGCAATGCAGGACAATTATCAAAATTATGACCGGACATGTGGCAAACAATGCATTTTCTGGATGTGTCAAAGAGACTAGGTTGCTTATCGAATGCAGTGATAGCATTGCAATATGCTTGGTGAAGGAAGGGATCGTCAGATTCTTCATCCATCTCCGGGTAGCCAAGTGATTCAATCAGGCTGATTGAGTGAGAAGTCAAAGTAGAGGGCGTTCTAACAGTACTGTTGCTAGCGCGCTTTGGAAACCTATCATTGCGACGGGGACCTGGTCTAGTGCCTGAGACAGGCAATTGCTTGGACTGGATCGGTTTGGAGGTGTTCCTCTTGTACTTTTGTTCAGCCTTGATCTCTTGTTCATATGTTTGCAGGGTTTGTAGAAGCCTACCTGCTTTGTACTTGTCCCGTTTGAATTGGTCATCTGAGTCGCATTCATCTTCAGTTTTCTCAAAGAGTTCGTGACTGAGAGTGGTCCCTGCAATCAAATTACTGACTTCTTCTGTCGAACTCAAGGTGCCAGGTTGGTTTTGGAGGAAGACTCTGAGTCGCAAGTAATCCTTGTATCTGAAGTAGTATTCTTGAAGGGATTCATTTGCATCTTGGTTGGGAGGATTCCTGACCATTCTGGCTGCATTGGATTCTCTCTTTGAGTTGGGATGTGTCTGAGCAATTACGGTGTACAGAGCTTCGTAACCTTGTCCTCCTTCAAAGCTTTGAATTGTGGACTTCATTCTAACACATGAGTCAGGGATGATCTTATCAGTTCTGAGTGCAGTGTAGATGAGGTTACCCCATTCATGAATTGCCAATTCATATCTTGCAGGTAGGTCGTGTGGTAGTTCATCACCAATGGTAAATCCTCTAAGATGGTCAGCTTCGTGTCTGTAGAGATAGTAAGGGTGAATGTAAATATGATGCTGCTGTGCATGTGCAGTGATCTCTCTGTACCACTTTCTGACCTGAGGGTGGCTGTCATCCTTTAGCTGTGGAAATCCCGAGAGGAATAGTTTGTCTCTAGCTGCTTCCTTGGACTTGTCAGAAGCTCTGGTTAGATCAAAACAGTCACCACTTCTGGTGATCAGGCGCTGGTCATTTCTCCCGCTGCCTAGGTTGTGTAGGTAGTAGTTTTGCCTGACAATGGTTTCATTTCCCGATGAGTCGGTGTAGGTGATTGGGAAGTCCTTCATGTCATCTCTGGTGAGGAATTCATCTTTCCTGTAGTAACGGTCCTTCACTGGTGGTGGTAAGGTCGCCGGATTCCATGGGAGGTCAAGTGTTGATTGATGGTTGGCACCAGCATTGGTGTTGTTGTTGTTGTTGTTGTTGTTGTTATTGCCGTTGTTGACCAATTGTTGGAGTAGGGTGGTCAATTCTTGCATGTCGGTGCCTGTTGCGGTGGGCGCCGGGTTTGGAGCTGTGGCATTTTCATCATTGTTGGCCTCATTTTCACCATCACCGTCGTGTTGAACTTCACCTGTGTAGATGCCATTGAAATAGTTGCCAGGGTTATTTGTCTTCCAGTTTCTTCTGAACTTCCATTGGTTGATGTCGAAGATTACTGTGACAACTGGTTTTGGGTTATTTGCTGCTTCAGCACGTCTGACAGCTTCTATTCCTGCGGAGTCAAATTCCTGTGGAGTTCTGATCCGTTGGTTTGATAATCCAGGGTTGACAAATCGTACGGGGCATGAATCAAGGAGCTGGGCTATGTGTCCCTTTTCTAGTTCATCGATGTTTAGCATTTCCAAGGTGATGCTGTTGCAGAAGGCTTCTCTTAGTGCAGTTACTGGGGCCGGACCAAGGGTTCTAGCGCCTTCGTCATTGGCGTCCGATGTGAAGAGGGTTGACATCTCAGGTGCTGTGAGCGGGACAGTTTCTGCATAGGTGCCATTGAGAGAAAGGACTTCTTGGGGGTTATTGTCACTTTGGAATTTGAATTCAATCCCATAGACATTGGACCAATCGTATGCGTTTGGTGGAGGAACCATGGTGGGTGTCGAGCCGTAAATTTATTGCGGTGTTTCGTCGTCGTCGTCGTCGAAAAGCGAATGATCGCCGATGAGAGGAGAGTCTGACGTTCTTGTAGATTGGTGTCCTGTAGAAACACCCCTTGATACGTATGGAGAAATAATTGATCGTCCGGAGAATATGTCGGTGTTGTGCGCTTATAATTAACTGTGCAATCGTCGTGGTGAATGTGTCAATCGTTTGATCGTTCGATTCAATCGATTGTCGGAACGATCCTCAGAGGTGCAGAAATGACCGAAGGAATGTTCCAAAGGAAGACGAATGATCGTCGTTACCGTTGTAATCGATCGTGGGGGATGAGAGAAGATTCGCGTAGAACAATCGTCGTGTTGTCGAACGGTTAATCGTAATCGTAATCGTTCGATCGTCGTCCTTAGATGTGTATTACAGAAGGAGATTCTTGGTAGAATGTTCTGTAGATACACCCCTTGATACGTATGCTTGGTCGTGTATTACAGAAGAAGATTCTTGGTAGAAGGATCTGGTATACACCCCTTGAAACGCGAGTAAGGAGGAGAAAGAAAAGAATGAGATGGGGGGAGGCCGAAGCGTAGCACACAGATGGGCGTCACTACGAATTTCCTCTGGATCTAACCGACAGTGGAGGTGCTGAACGGCCGGAGATGGATAGCTGAAGGTATACATGATCCTACGGATGGGCAGCAATCGTGTGAGTTATAAGGGCTCTATAACCTGTTGTTACTCTAAAAATCGACCGAAAGGTATAGGATAATTGAAATTTAAAGAGATGTGAGCTCAGAGAGACGCTCTTATTTTTACTGTGTATTTCACTGTATCGGGGCTCTCTGTATTTTACATGGTAGAGATCTTGCCCGGTTATTTGTTACTGTCTTCTTTACCATCGTACCGATTCTTCTGTTGCTGTTACTGTATTAGCGTCGTGTCGGTCTTACTGTATCGGTCATTCGATGGTACCGGTCATTGTGGGGTTAAATATTCTGTTCGATGGGGCGTATGCTTGTTCACGGTATATATGCTAGATATGAGGCCCATCTGGAATCGGTATTGATTTTCTTGATTGCAATAAGTAATTTCCTCACGGGATATCAAGTATATTCTTTTGAATGTACTTATGGATTCCATGTGTTCACTTATTGGTCAGGTCTTTGGATATGTCTTGTTTCTAACCGATTACTGTCTTTTGTTTGTAGTCCTAAGTGATATCGTTTTTACCACTTAGGGATTTCCAAGTAGTGGAGGTGCATTTGATTCTAAGACTCGATCATCGAAATAATCGTACCTCTGTTGTTACTCCGTGTTAATATTCTGCACCTCGGTCGTCGTTTCGTTTTGTCGGCTTTTCTAATCGAATTTGATGACGACAAAGTCCGTATTTTTTTGCCGACAACACATATGTGCGTTCCATATTTTCCCATTCAATCCAAAGGTTATACTTGGAGCCTTTGTACTGGGGGTGCTTGTTATCCAGCGGGCCTTGGTGTCCTAGGATGCGGCGAAATGACCACAGTTTGCCGTCTTCTTGTGTTGAATCACGATGGATGTAATTCATGACATCATTGTATGCAATGATATCATTAAGTTTGTCATCAGAGTGTTTGCACTTGAACTTGATGAAGTCTTTGTTGCGTTCAAGACTGTATTCTACATCGACGATGGTAAGACGCTTCCGGGTGCCATCGGGGTTGGTTACAAGGAAGGATCGTCCTTGTAGATCGGCAATCGGGACCGTAGGAATGGTAATTGGTTTACCATCATCGTCAAATTGTGCGTTGCCTTCTTCGTCGGTAACAACTACCTGTGATGGGTCTACTGAAGGAGTAGCGGGGTTGGTGTGTGGAGTTGTGACGTCACTAACATCAAAGTATGCTAATTCCGGTGGATCAAAATCATCTTCAGTAAGGAGAACGCCATCGGAGGTCTTGCTGAAGATGTGTGTCGTAGGAGGACCATCAAAACTCTCCCCATAGTTGTTAGGGAGTGGAGAAGGTGACCAGCTTGGGCTGTCATCGACCTTCTTATAAAGAAAGCTCGGTAACAAGGGGTGGGCGGGTGGTTGAAGAATAGGTTGAGTGCCAGATGCGGGAGGCGTAATACCTGGTGGTTCATTGGGTACAGAGGGGATGGTGTCATTGGCACTGTCAGAATCAGCGGGTGAAATGCTAGGGGGAATTGAGTTGCCCGGTTTAGTAGACTCGTCAATGGGGTTATTCTGAGTGGTATGCTCCCCATGTTTGAATGCTGGAGCATCTCCAGTGGCGTATAAACGGGGCAAGGAATCCTTGGCGTTACGCCATTTGATGAAACCATCATCAGTGAATAGGCCCGCGCGTTTGTTATGGGACTCAGGCGTAAGAGCAGAGTGGACACCGGACCGGTCAAGTAACTTGTTGGTAACGGGATCCCAGATTCAGAAGCAGAGTCCATTGCCAACATGTTCGGCGATGCCAACGAAGTGACCTAGGCGTTCGGTAGACTGGGTACCAAAAGGGGAGTCGTTGGTCTTGAAATAAACAGGTTCAAACCAGAAGAAACTGGTGTATGCGCTGATGTCGCCAAGTGTACCGGTAGCAATGAACACCGGTTGTTTATCTGACAGCGTAGGATCAGAAATAATATTGAGGAGACCAGCGACGTATGTCATGCACAGTAGCCACAGATGTGGTGGTGTGCCTGTACAATCCATGACGCGATTGACAATGCGCTTGAACGTTTGATATCGACGTTCAAATTGATTCTGGTGTTGGTGATAAGGTTCACTTTGCCAGAGTCCAATCCATAGCATTTTGAGATAATCGACAACCTTCTTACTAGATTGATAGTTACCGTGGTTGCAAAGGAGGCGAATGGGCCTGCCCCATTTTCAAACAAAGTTCTGGAAGCAAGATAGAAAATCGCCGGTGGTACGCATTTCTTCAACGTGTATAATATGTGACTTTCAGGCCAAAAAAGATCTGAGCAATCTCGGAGCCACCATCAATTGCTGGGACATCCGAATAGACAGCATCGGACATAACGTCGTCATTGAAGGGTTGAACGTTCATGGCCGGTTGTGGGGAATGGAAACGTTTGAAAATGTTTCCATCAGGGCTAACCGCTAATGAACCATATTGGGTTGAGTTTTCAAACGTGGCTTTGATGCAATCAGTGGAAACCCAACAAAAGAAAGGTTTCAGGGATAGGTAGTCATGTTCGTTGGGGTATCTCTCACAGGGCGTAGCTGCAATACGTGTAGTATCACTGGCAGTACAATCCGTCGGAAACGCAGTGACTGTCCCAGAGGCTTCAGGTAGAGTGCAGCATGCGAGGCGTTCCTGGTGAATGTAGTCTGTGGAAGTAAGCCAAAATGAGCGATCGTTGGTTCTATGATCATCAATAGGAAGGAAGGGAGATCGAGTGGATTGGCTGGAATATGAACTGAGGGACGTGACCGTGGAGGAGCCAGGGGATACAGAGATATCCTAATCCTTCAAGACAACGTGGGTTTCCATATTCGTCGTAATCAGCATAAGGGAGTTGCTGTGGCTGAGGAGGATATTTCTGGAGAAATTGTTCATCTTTTGCACTGATGGTGGTATCAAGATTAGATGGGTCCCAATGCTTATCGGATGTCATGATAACATGTGGGAGCGTGTCAAACTCAATAGTTGTGTACTTTCGCATCGCAAGGTATGGTAAACCGTGGCGTATGCTAAGAGGCAGTGCATATCCATCGGAGGTGGTGATTACCTGTCCACCGCCCGCTTTGATGGATGTGTCGTCGACAGTGGAAAAATATGCTTCCATCTGGCCGGAGGACAATATAGAAGGGTGTCGTCCTGTATAGGCACATTCATTGAAATTGAGGATGACGGGGCCTCTGTTCGATATGGAATAAGCTCCGCATGTAGCAATGGGGATATTCTGTACCTGGTGATTGTTAATGCCGGTGACATTGACAGTATCGTGGTGGGATATCCTTGGAGATGAGGCATGCATCATTGCCGATGATGCAACCATTTGCGCCGCGATCGACCATGGCAAAACCAGGACTAGTAACCGTAGTTTTGTGTATGCGGTATGTGTACGACGTTACTGGACTATCGTTAGGGAAGGTCAGATCATTGTCAGGATCATACCAATGGTGAAAATTGGTGGAATAGGAGGATGTTCCTACAGGTATTTGGGTGTCACCGTCCTTTTTGTACCAAATGTCAGGGTTTTCGGAGAGGAATCGGGCGGGATGCGCGGGTGATGCATGGAAAACACCTCTACGATCATTTTCTACAGCAGGATGTAGATCTGCTGCTGAATTGGCATGTTCATCTTTGTTCGAAGTATCGTCTTCTTGGAATGATACCGAGTGTCCATGTTGATATGCCTTCTGGGTGATGGGTTTGACATTGTTGGGGTCAGGTTGATCCTTTGAGAGTAAGTTGTGTCGTAACGATGCGACCACAATTTTCTTGCCTTCCGGAGAAAAACTAAGCCAACTCTTCATGTCCTGACGTGACAGGGCCTTCCATATGTTTGTAGGCAGCCGCGTGGTAGGGTCAGGGGTACGTCCAGCCTTAAAGACCGCATAGTCTTGATAGTCTCCTTCAAATTCGATAGGGAGAGCATAGTCATCATGGTTTTGGCTTTGTTCAGATGAGAAGTCATGAACGTGTGCACGTACAGTCGACCGAGGAGCAGCCATCGCGGACTGGGAATCGAGTCGAGTTGCTTCGAGTAAAAGCGTGATTTTAAGTTTGTGAATAGCAGCTGCTTCAGCGACTGCATCTGTCACGGTGCTATTCGCCCCACCTGGATCCTTGACTTAGGCAAACTGTTCACTTAGCTGAAAGCTGGAATAGCATGCCTGACATAATGCTGATTTTGCAGTATGGTACTCAAGGGGCTTGTTGGGAGGACGGAGCTTATTGAGGTGATTTAATTCATCAAACCAATGTGTAATGAATTTCACTTTGGATTCCTTCCAATTGTTGAGATTCAACTTTAGCAACGCTTGTAGCTGAGTCGAACTGTCATATACCTTGGCTTTTGATTTGCTGTGAAGGTTTACGAAATCGAAGTATGCTTTACGTCCATCACGGGTGGTAGAATGGCTGTGTACACACGATGCAGAAAGATCGCTTTTGAAGACTTCCAACATTAGTACCCAGAAGAAGGCACACTGTTTGACAAAGAGATCACAGGGTATAACCCAGAAGCGCAGCTGGAGGCCAAGTTTCATCAAGGAATGTTTCTGTGTCGATGTCGTATGCCTCGAGTTTAGCTTTGAAACCTACGAGCCAGTGTTCGAATCTTGAGTCATTCGTGAGGGGCGTAAAAGACTTTTCATCCCGTGCTTTTTGGCACCAAGATTCGTACTTTACCTGCTGAGGTGACTTTTTGTTACTTCCCGGCGGAGGTGGTGGGGGGTTCAGAGCAGATTCGTTACGCATGCGTTGGGCACGTTCTGTGCGGAATGGTTGGAATTCCTTATATGTATATGATTTTACATCTTTCCAATTTTTCTCTTCTTCTTGTAGATTGATATCGTCTTCTTGTAGATCAATAGCGAACTCCGCAAGTGCCTCTATGCTCCTTTGAATGGATCGAGGGATATGCGTTGGTAGTCCTCCATCAGTATAGGTAAGCTCGCGTGCAAAGTCCGGTTCGATAAGTGCGTCAAGGAATGCATTCCACTTGCATAATCCGCCTTCCTTGAGAGCTAAACACAACTTACTATTAGCCTCACTTGTTACAGTTGAGTAGGGATACGAGTATCTTCTTCATATCAGTATCAAAACTGGGAAAGTGGTTGGCAGTAGTAACTTCGACATCACCTGTGTTCTCCTCGCCACCAAATACATTGCCGGGCATTATCGGTATGTTCGGCATTTGTGACGGTTCCGATCCTTCGAAAGAATTGCGCGGTGACTGAGAATGAGAACTGCTTCGTGTACGGTGTGCGATTGGCATATGCCAGCGTAGAGATTGTATTCAATTCCGTTCCTGTTCCTTTTTTTTTTGTGCAAGCCGCCTTAGAGCTTGCGACTGTTAATCTATTATTTTTCTTCTGAATCCGGTCCGTTGAAGGTCTGATTCAAAGGCTTCTGAAGTACAGCAACAGCTGCGTTAGTGTGTTAGTAGACGAACAATTGTACTCTACGCGTGACAATTGTGTTTGGATACTTTTGGCAACGGATAATCAGACTACAGGCGAAGCTAGGGAAACGCCAGATCTCTTCTTGCTGTGACTTGTTCAGATTGCAGCGAGACAGACCTTAGTATGTAGATTACAAGTAGTTGGTAGCAACTAGTGTGAATTTTGGGATATAAATCAGTTGAATGTTAAAAGTATGAGATAAAGTGAAAGCTTGCTGAAATGCAAGATATCTCTTTTATTGAGATGAATACGTTGCAACTGCTGTTGCGTAGTGATGAGATTACTCGCTGATTATTTCCGTACATGTATTGGTCGTTGACCATATATATCTGTATGCATGTATATATACTGTGTGAGAATCACACGCCAACGGTTTTCTTCTCTTGTTCCGTTAGGAAGACTCCATGAATTGTTTATCATTAAGGTCAGGAATTGCTCCCGTAGCTCGTGTGATATTTTATGAAGTCAGAGTTTGCTCACCGAAGAACAATGGCAATACTGTAAAACAGGGATTGCTCACCGTTGATGCGCGATGGGAATTGATGCACCGTGGGAATCGATATGCCGTGGGAATCGATTATTTTGATTGATACGGGACTCATGGATTCGTACGAATAGGGTATCTACCATCTGGTAGCTTTTGTACTTATGGTCACGAATTCTATAGGATTGGCAAATTGGTGTTCCCTGTGGTGCGTTCAAATCAACAACCTAGACGCAAGAAAATCGTTGGGATGGAAAGTGCCACAAGAAATATCACAAGGCTGGACACCAGATGTATCACACTTACGATTCCACTTCTACGAGCCTATATGGTGGTACAACCCAAGCTTCAAGTCACCTAAAAGCAACATGAGAAAAGGAAGATTCCTAGCATTTGCTGATTCCACAGGAGACGCAATGACGTATTATATATTGACTGAACCAGAATCATCTAAGGAGAAACGGCAAGTACTTATGCGATCAGTTGTGAGAACAAGAAGAAAAAATATTGGAACAAAAGATGAATATGTGAACGACGATCCAGAAGCAGCGGAATTCCGACTATCAACTTCAGAGCACCAACAGAACCTCACCGATATTCGAAGCACAGATGAAGTCCCAGTATTGGTGCCAGGCGAGAAATTCAATGCAACTACCACGGGGATGGAAAATTCAACCAGCAACAATCTACTTGATAAAACAGAATCTGAACAAACAGATCCAGGGGAGCAAGAAGAGGAAAATGAAGAAACCGAGCACGAAATTGAACATTCGGATCAGGAAGCCCTCCCTAGTATAGTCGATGAAACCAATGACGCAGAAACACACAATAATATACTCGAAAGTAATGATACCAACCTGGACCTTACCTTTCGAAACATACTGGGCCATTTTTGGAAAGAAGGCATACTGATCCTTAAATCACAATACTTGGATGACCTGGAAGGAAACACTGTATTGAATACTCCATTTCCCCAACTACGAAAAGATGAGCCTGTTGCCTGTGCAAAATACACAACACGATACATCATCGAAGCAGGCGAACAAAGGGGTAGCCACCCCCTACTGGATTGGTCAAGTGCAGTTCTCAAGCAGGATACAGCAATTACACGTCGGATTCAATTACTACAAGCTAGAAAAATACGTCGCAACACCAATCTGAAGAAAATGTCCAGAAACCAAAGACAAGCCAAGAAGAAAAACAAAGAAAAATTTGGCCTACAAATTCCTAATACCTACAATGACTGTGTTCGTATTGACCAAGCTGCTGGAAACACTAAATGGCAAGATTCGATTCAAAAAGAGATGGATAATTTGGATCGGCTCAAGTGTTTCAAATATCATCCAGCCGAGAAAGAATTCCCCAAGTCCGAAGGATGGCAACAAGCAAGGCTCAATATGATCTGGGATATCAAAAGTGAAGACAAACGATACAAGAGCCGGCTGGTTGCAGGGGGGCATTTGGTGGATTCTACTGAATATAATACATATTCCAGCCAAGTCAACAGCCTATCTGTTTACCTACTTTTCCTCATTGCACAACACCAAAACCTTGACTTAATGACTGTAGATGTGGGAAACGCTTTTCCAACAGCACCGGTCCAAGAAAAAGTATGGTGCTGGGCCACGGATGAATTTGGAGACAAGAAAGGCTGCAAGGTGGAAATACAACGAGCTCTGTATGGACTAGCAGGTTCAGGACGTGCATACGCTGATTTCTTTGCAGACACTCTGATGAATCTAGGATTCAGACCCTCCAGGGCTGATCCAGATCTTTGGATGAAACTGAGTGAAGACAACAAAAGCTACGACTACATTGGAACACACGTTGATGATCTTATGGTAGTGTCAAGAAAGCCTCAGGATTGGATTGCACTGATCGAACAAGAATTTGCACTCAGAAACATCGAATCTGAACCCGGATATTATTTGGGTACAAGCTTGACAAGGATAAAGGATGGGAGATTATTATTGAATTCTACAAAATATATCTCAGAAGTCCTAAGGAAATATCAAGACAAATACAATATTACTCTACGAAATGAGAACCTACCAATGAAAACAGACTGCCACCCAGAATTAGATGAAACAGAACTACTCAACGAATCAGGCCACAAGGAATTCCAACATATCATCGGTCTAGGACAATGGATAGTATTGTCCGGAAGAATAGACATTGCATATGCCATCTCATCACTATCCAGATTCGCATCCGGACCAAGAGAAGGGCATCTACAAATGGCAAGACATGTGCTAGGATATTTGAAAAAATACAAAAAGAAAGGAATCTTAGTGGACCCACAATCACCCAAAATTCAGTCAATCGGGGAAGCGACAGTGAACTATTAAGAATTTACTCACCAATACAAATACTACAAAGAAGAACTAGATCCGATGTTCCCAACACCACTAATTGCAGAATTAGATTTAAATATCTTCTGTGACAGTGACCATGCACATGATCTGGTAACAGGAAGGAGCATTACCGGTCTGATCGCGTTCGTTGGATCAATGCCAGTATACTGGAAATCAAAACGACAAACATCAGGTCATACCAGCACATTTGGAGCAGAATTCACAGCGCTCAAAGATGCAGTGGCATTAGCCATCATGTTGAGGTACCATCTTCGATCCATGGGAATCCAAGTTACCAAGCCAACTGAAATAAATGTGGATAACAAAAGCGTGGTAATCAACTCGACCAATCCAGCAAGTACACTCAACAAGAAATCAATCGCACTAGCATATCACTTCGTCAGACATCACCAAGCAGGAAAAGTAATCTCCATCAGCCATATCAAATCTCATGAGAACTATGCGGACATACTAACAAAACCTCTTAACAGTACCGCACTAAGAAGCCTGCTTAATGAGTTCATGACGATGTAAAAGTTAAGTGCAAAATAAAAACGAGTAACAAAAACAATAATAACTGTCCACTTAATTCCTCGAACACAAATCCATGCCTAAAAATATCTTTGTTTGTAAACAATTCGAAATGTTATACTAGACATAAAATATGCCAAGGCAATACAAAAAGAATGGCATGGATTTCGGGGAGAACAACCGGAATTAGAGTTGTTAAGTGAAGGACAGAATAAATGAGAGAATACGACGTAAGACGTAACAAGAAACGTAAATTACATAATACGTATTACGTTACGTATTACGTATTACGTTTTACGTACACATAATACGTATTACGTATTACGTATTACGTCTTACGTCTTACGTATACGTAATACGTAATACGTAATACATATTACGAATACGTAATACGTATCATGAATACGTAATACGTATAACCACGACTAATCGAGATATACGAGTTACGACACGCTTATGTTCGATGTGGCAAATTGAGTATGATAAGAAACAGATCTAACAATCAGCGACAAGTATCAATAAATAATGTAATTGCGGACAGCCGGCTAAGGCTAAATACTGTACCGATCTACTAAGTGACACGGGATTACCATGACTAAGTGCCAAGGCACTATCATGATTAATCCATCACGAACGAATGAGACTTGATATACCTGGTTGGTTACACACGCTTCACTATTGATCCAGAGAATATCTGAATCGCTTAATTAAGCAATCAATCACTTAATAAGCAAACAACAAGGGATTGCATGTGTTAACAAAAGGGCTAACACGAGAATACGTGGAACACTCCAATAGAGGTCCGGATTCTTAGATTAACCTAATTAGATCATAATTCAAATTACCAGTTATTATTGAACAAAATGTTGGAGGGAAGTTGTTGCGATCGATTTCGAATATTTTATTGACGTAATCAAATGATCGTTTCGGAGTATTTGATGGAAGTTTTGATCAAATATTTAATCGAAGGTGGTATGTGGAAAGAGAGTGTAATCAAATCGAAGGATTGGATGTGAGATGATTGGTTAAATGTTGGTGACTGTTGTGTGTGATTTGCTTATCTGTTTGTGTATATATATGTATATTCGGATCAAGTTTTTGTTCCGGTTGTTTTGTTTGTGTATTTGTTCGTATTTGTGTGAGCTTTTGCAGTTTGTTGCAATTTAAGATTGTGAGCTTTTCTATACAGTCTCAGGATTTGCTCATTCTGTATTTCTGTGGTGGAAGATGGATGAATATTTCATCGTCTTGTTTCCTGAGAATTTAGTGTTCTCTTTTCTTTTGGATCTTTTGGATTTTTCAAATCCGTTTGAGATTTAGTGTTCTCATATCTTTGGATTTTCCAAGTGCGTTTGAGATTTAGTGTTCTCGTTTCCATATCTTTGGATTTTCTTGCGCGTAGATGCTCCTCTTGGCAATCTGTTTCGTCCAATCAGTTTCTTCACCATCATTAGAATACTTGAGGCTCAATCTTCTGGCTCACATCGTTCTTGTTTTCAGTGAAAGATCAATGTTGTTGGATATTGATTCCTTTTGTTGTTACTCTAAAAATCGACCAAAAGGTATAGGATAATTGAAATTTAAAGAGATGTGAGCTCAGAGAGAGGCTCTTATTTTACTATGTATTTTCACTGTATCGGGGCTCTCTGCTGTATTTTGCTTGGTAGAGATCTTCCCCGGTTATCTGTTACTGTTATTTTCATCGTACCGATACTGTTGTTGCTGTTGCTGTATTAGCATCGTGTCGGTCTTACTGTATCGGTAATTCGGTGGTATCGGTCATTCATGTTGTTAAGTATTCTGTTCGATGGGGCGTATGCTTGTTCACGGTATGTATATGCTAGACATGAGGCCCATCTGGAATCGGTATTGATTTTCTTGATTGCAATAAGTAATTTCCTCACGGGATATCAAGTATATTATTTTGAATGTACTTATGGATTCCAAGTGTTCACTTATTGGTCAGGTCTTTGGATATGTCTTGTTTCTAACCGATTACTGTCTTTTGTTTGTAGTCCTAAGTGATATCATTTTTACCACTTAGGGATTTCCAAGTAGTGGAGGTGCGTTTGGTTCTAATGCTATATCAGCGGAATATTCGTATTTCGTACTCCGCACCTTGGTCGTCGTTTTGTCGTCTTTTCGATCGAATTTGATGCCGACAAAGTCCGTATTTTTTTTTTTTTTTTTTTTTTTTTTTTGCCGACAACACACCCCTTGATCCAATACTCTACTTACATGGTATTGGATTACTGTCGGAGTATATCATCTTGAGGTTTATCGATTGATAGGTTAAACGTTCGGGTCGAATCGACGTGTTATCGAGTGATAGATTCGAACATTCGATCTATCAATCGATTATGAATATGCGTCGATACGGTTCTACTCGGACGACGTTAGAACCGATTCTAAACGTCTGATCGGTCAATCGATAGGACGACGATTCGATCCGATCCGAATGTTCGAATCGAATCATAACGCGCGAGCGATTTAACCTGGGTAGTGCCCCATGATAAATCTTGCGTGTCGGGCGTGCAAGATCCATCCCAATGGTTTGGTTAGGTCATCAGCTGGGTTGATAACTCCAGGGATATGAATCATCTTGATTTCACCATTTTCTTTCCATGCTTGAATGGCAAAGAACCTGATTTCAATATGTCTGGTCCTTTCAGTTGGCTTCTGGGCATTGATGATTTCAATTGCTGATGCATTGTCTTCATAGATCGGAGTTGGACCAACTTGGATGAATCCTAATTCCCTGAGTATGGATCTGAGATATCTGGCTGTTTTGGCTGCTGTTACTGCAGCAATGAACTCAGCTTCGGTAGAACTCTGTGCAGTAAGTGACTGAGCTTTGGATCTGTAAACAATTGCTCCACCAGCATAAGTGAAGATGTATCCTGTGGTGGACCTCCGGTGTTTTGGATCATTTCCATATGCGGCGTCCACAAAACACATCAGTTTGGCTTGCTTGATGTCTTCCGGGAATGTTGGGAGTGATGGATCTTGGACTGCATCGTTGTATGGTTCCCCTGGTGACAAAGTTGGCTCGGCATTTGGTCTGTAGAATCTAATACCCCAAGATCTGGTTGTTCTGAGATAGCGGGCTATGTTCTTCAGACTTGAATAGTGGAAGGCGGTGGGATTGGAACTGTATTTTGACATTAGAGTCACTGCGTAGCCAATGTCTGGCCGGCAACTCACATATGCAAACATCATTTCACCTAAGAGTGTCCTGTAGGAGAAGCCAGATGTGGATTGCAATTCAGCATGTTCCTTGGTGCCTTCTAATGGTCCATTCGTGTGTGATTGAAGTTGACTCAATACTTCCGTTGATAATGGTGCTGAAGGCTTGGAGTGAGGTTTCATTTTAGAGTCAGTCTCCCAACCATGGGATGTCATGATTCTATCAATGTAGTTCGCACAGGACAGTTCAATGTAGTCAGCTGTCTGTTTGACATCAATTCCATTGAAGTCTTCAAGCAATCCCATTTTGGTGAAGGGGACAGCATCTTCTCTAGGAAGCTTCAGCTTTGCGCCAATTATGTCATAGATCTTGTCAGATATGGATTCTGATGTGCAAGCCAGTGCAAAATCGTCAACTTGTCTCAGCATGTAAACCATTTCACCTTCAAAAACTGTCGTGTAGATCGTCCTGTCATGTGTGGTGGTTTTGAAGTTGAGATCGGGACCTTTCAAGATCTTGTTGATGTGGGTTTCCCAGAGTCTTCCAGATTCTGGGTGGCCTTGAAGTGCTCGAAGGACTGGAAGCACCAATCGTCTGTCTATGTCTCTGCCATGCTTGTGTCTGTACCATTCTGCATATGCATCGTCAATAGTCATGTATGTAGGAATGTTGGGCCCTGGAGAATGGGCATATGCGTCAGCCGCGTCCCCCCCATAAACTTTGAGATTGAGGCTAGCTGCAATGGCAAAGAACAATCTTTGGATGGGGTGTTCAACACATGATGAGTATGACATTGCTATGGCATGCAGGGTTGGCGCTGCATATTTGCTGCCATTGCAACATTGTCTGGCTCTTCTGACACCATTTCGTTTCACACTGTATTGCCAGTGAGGTCTGAGAATGATAGCGTCGGGGTCCTTAGGGTATTGAATTGGTGATCCAAACATTTCCAAATCTTCAAACTGATCAAGCTGTTTTCGCTCCCCAGCTTGCCATTCAGGCCATGTAGATAAAGGCTTGAGATTCCGTCGAGTGAAGTGCCCTAGTGCTTGTTCTTCAGGTGTAGTTGCCTTGGAATTGATGGCCTTGATGAAAAGTTCAATTTCTTCAGTGGACAGTGAATCTGCATCTAATGGTAATGCTTGATTTCCTGGTTTATGAAGCTTGGTGATAGCTCTGAGAGATGCAATATCAATAGTAGGAATGACAACCTCCATATCGTCTTCAATTGGTGCCAAGTGTTTTTGGATGGAGGCATGGAGTGTTTCAGTGCTATCAACCTGGTTGATTCTTGATTGTATCAGCTGCTTGTATTTGGTGCCAATTTTCTTGATAGTCTTGATGGATGAAATCCGGTCCAAGAATGGTGGATCTTCTTCAGTAGTGGGTTCCTTCCAGGAGGTATTGGGAGCAAATAAACCATATTCATTTGAGTGTTTCCTGACCTCCTTCATAGATAATTTTTCTTCAAGTGCAAAGGTAATTGGTGTATCTATTGAAGAATCCCTCACCCCTCGATCGTGATTTTCCTGTAGTGCTGTAGTAACATCAGCAGCAGTAAAGACACGATTGTGATTGATAGATACAATATAGGCGCCTCTGAGCTTGGAGAGAGTCTTCTTACGGGAGAAGAAAAGCTTGGAGGCAGGACTGTTTGGAAGGATATCGGTGATGTAAGGTCTGCCAATCAGTGAGTCGGTGGCGTATCGAAGACCAAAGGCTTGATCAGCACAAGATGGGGAGACAGTGAGTCTGAGATTTGTGAGATCTGCAAAGGGGGAGATGGAGAATTGGAATTCACTAGATGACGCCTCACGGTGTTCTGCAGGAAGGGGAGTGTTGTCATCAGTCCGGAGGAGGTGCTTGACATTAGTTGGTAGATCTGCAAGTGGGAGATCATTCATCCCTTCATCAAACCGGACATGGGTAGCTATTTTGACTCTATGCGTCTCAGTATCATACCAAAGGATGTTTCTGGTAGTGTAGGGGACAAAACCCAGGAAGAGGCCTTTTCGTGCATTGGGTTTGAGTTTAATAGATCGTTTTCCTGGGGGCCTAACCCAAACTCGACAACCAAAGGTTCGGAAATCAGTAAGGTTTTCCTTACGGCCAGTTGCTAATTCCAATGGTGAATGCGGTTGATTGCCTTCAGGAAATGCATTGGACAACCGAAGTGCATGGTAGAAAGCAAAAGGCCAGAATTTAATGGGCAAATTAGCACCAGACAGCATGGTGCGCATTGAATTAGCCAGTGTGCGATGCCCTCGTTCGACTGTACCATTCTGGTGTGAAGCATCCGCACCAGTGGGGAAAATTGAATATCCAAACGCAGAGAAGAGGTTTCTGACATCAGGATTGTGATAGAGCTCGCCGCCTTGATCAACTGAAACATACTTGTCGGCACAAGTTGGGTTGTACTGGGCGAAGAAATGCTCCAACCAGTGTAGGGGCGCTGCCTTCGAGATTCGTGTATCACCGTATTTCATACATGTGTAGTGATCTGTGATGAGAATCCAAGCTGTTTCTCCATGAATGCCTTCATAATCGCGCCTGCGTTTGCTGTTGGAGGATTTGGTACCTGAGAATGCAAAGTCAATGGATAGACCTTGAAACGGTTGTGTGGCCTTCCGTGTGGAATGTGTGCCAGCAGGTGTTTTGGTTTGCTTACATTGTATGCAGGTTGGGCATTGGTCAAGAATACTGGTTTGACGCTTGAACTTTGGTACTCCAACGATGTGCTTATGAGCATTATACAGAAAGTCATCACATGGGTGCCCCAATCGTTGATGCCACAGGAGTTTCGATGTCTTGGTTTTGATGGCGTGGATGGGGATACTTTTGTCCACAATCTTGGTGAAAAACAGGTTTGCATCAAACTTTGGTATGTCGCTGGTATCAGAATGAGCTTGAGCTGCTTCAGCGCATTTTTGGAGATTGACAAGATTCGTGTATATATCATACCTGTAGTTGCTAATTGCTTCTTTGGAGGCCAGTTCACAAGCTTCCTTGAACTGTATGTCTGTAGCTAGGGCATAGGCTGACGATGATGCACAATTAGCATATGGAGATCCAATATCAATGTCTGGGATCAGTACTGGGTGTGTATAGCATTGACCATCAATGATGCTTCCATGGAGGACAATGCTGTTGGCAGTGTTCTGCTTGTGATGACAGATGATTGTGAGGTTACCGTTTTGTGGAGCAGATGAGTCATAGTTGTCAATGAATGATTTATGGATTGACTGCCCACTGAACTGACGTCGCATGCGAGATGTCATTCCACAGAGATCATTCTCACTCAGTAATGTCGTTGACAGGGAGGGAGAATAGTAGAAGAAGATTTTGAGATACCCTAATTGGTTGGGTGCTGGGATGTGCAAATATCCCGAACCTTCTGGGATGCAGGTAGCTGCTTTGCCTCCTATGGCTGCTGTGAGCCTGACCGGACATTTTCTTATCCTGGTGTAAGGTTTGTAACCGTGCAGGATGTGTTTGAGATTTGTGCATGAAACCTTTGCACCGGTGTCAATCTGAGCCCTGACACCCTGTTGGAAATAGGTTTTAGCTGCAATGGGGTCTCGTGGGACTAGGGATTGCACATTGTATGTACCAGCTGGCGTAGGGTTGTCCCTATCGAAATTGGGATCCTCATTGGTCTTCAGGTGTGGTTCCAATGTAGGGGTCGTAGCCCCGAGTGGTTCCATATCACAGTAGACATCAATTGGTATAGATGACTGGAGGCTGTCTTTTGGAAGGAGGTCGACGGCACCAATTATGACAGATTCATAGGAGCTGACACTGCTGGAGTCCAAGGAGGGGCATAAGCTGTTCACTTGGGGCGCTGTGATGTTGTCAAATCCTTGAGGATCATCTTGAGGTGATGTCATAGTATGGCTCCAAGAAAGACTTTCTATTCTTGGCCATTGCAAAAATTTTGGTTTTCTACTGTAGCATCAGGTGAAACCTCATCTTGATCTTCATTGCCAATGTTGATCTGAGAGATTTGTTGGGTGGAATCTAAGAGTTGTTGGGTCTGTTTATTGGATTTGTTCAGAAAAACAGCCGCAGCAATCCTATGTTTCTTCAGGGACTCAATATCTTGCAATGCAGGGCAATTATCAAAATTGTGACCAGACATGTGGCAAGCAATACATTTTCTGGATGTATCAAAAAGACTAGGTTGCTTATCGAATGCCGTGATAGCATTGCAATATGCTTGGTGGAGGAAGGGATCGTCAGATTCTTCATCCATCTCCGGGTAGCCAAGTGATTCAATCAGGCTGATTGAGTGAGATGTCAAAGTAGAAGGTGTTCTAACAGTACTGTTGCTAGCGCGCTTTTGAAACCGATCATTCCGACGGGGACCTGGTCTGGTTCCTGAGACTGTCAATTGCTTGGGCTGGATTGGTTTGGAGTTGTTCCTCTTGTACTTTTGCTCAGCCTTGATCTCTTGTTCATATGTTTGGAGGGTTTGTAGAAGCCTACCTGCCTTGTATTTGTCTCGCTTGAATTGGTCATCAGAGTCGCGTTCATCTTCTGTTTTTTTGAAGAGCTCTTCTGAGAGGGTGGTTCCTGCAATAAGGTTGCTAACTTCTTCTGTTGAACCGATAGTGCCAGGTTGGTTTTGGAGGAACACTCTGAGTCTCAAGTAATCCTTGTACCGGAAGTAGTATTCTTCAAGGGATTCACTTGCGTTTTGGTTTGGAGGATTTCGGACCATTCTGCTGGCATTGGATGGTCTTTTTGAGTTGGGATGTGTCTGAGAAATAACTGTGTATAGCGCTTCATAACCTTGTCCTCCTTCAAAGCTCTGGATGGTTGCCTTCATGCTTGCACATGAATCAGGGATGATTTTGTCGCTTCTGAGTGCGGTGTAAATCAGATTTCCCCATTCATTGATGGCCAATTCATATCTTAAAGGTAAATCATGTGGAAAGTTATCGCCAATGGTGAATCCTCTTAGGTGATCAGCTTCGCGCCTGAAGAGATAGTATGGGTGGACATAAATATGGTGTTGCTGTGAGTGAGCTGTGATTTCTCTGTACCATTTCCTAACCTGAGGGTCCGTTGCATCCTGTAGTTGTGGAAAGCCTGAGAGGAATAGTTTGTCTCTAGCGGCTTCCTTGGACTTGTCATAGGCTCTGGTGAGATCAAAACAGTCACCACTTCTGGTGATCAGGCGCTGGTCATTTCTACCACTGCCTAGGTTGTGTAGGTAGTAGTTTTGCCTGGCAATTGTTTCATTTCCCGATGAGTCGGTGTAGGTGATTGGGAAGTCCTTCATATCATCTTTGGTGAGGAATTCATCTCGCCTGTAATATCGCTCTTTCACAGGTGGTGGTAATGTTGCTGGATTCCATGGAAGGTCAAGTTCTCATATCTTTGGATTTTCCAAGTGCGTTTGAGATTTAGTGTTCTCGTTTCCATATCTTTGGATTTTCTTGCGCGTAGATGCTCCTCTTGGCAATCTGTTTCGTCCAATCAGTTTCTTCACCATCATTAGAATACTTGAGGCTCAATCTTCTGGCTCACATCGTTCTTGTTTTCAGTGAAAGATCAATGTTGTTGGATATTGATTCCTTTTGTTGTTACTCTAAAAATCGACCAAAAGGTATAGGATAATTGAAATTTAAAGAGATGTGAGCTCAGAGAGAGGCTCTTATTTTACTATGTATTTTCACTGTATCGGGGCTCTCTGCTGTATTTTGCTTGGTAGAGATCTTCCCCGGTTATCTGTTACTGTTATTTTCATCGTACCGATACTGTTGTTGCTGTTGCTGTATTAGCATCGTGTCGGTCTTACTGTATCGGTAATTCGGTGGTATCGGTCATTCATGTTGTTAAGTATTCTGTTCGATGGGGCGTATGCTTGTTCACGGTATGTATATGCTAGACATGAGGCCCATCTGGAATCGGTATTGATTTTCTTGATTGCAATAAGTAATTTCCTCACGGGATATCAAGTATATTATTTTGAATGTACTTATGGATTCCAAGTGTTCACTTATTGGTCAGGTCTTTGGATATGTCTTGTTTCTAACCGATTACTGTCTTTTGTTTGTAGTCCTAAGTGATATCATTTTTACCACTTAGGGATTTCCAAGTAGTGGAGGTGCGTTTGGTTCTAATGCTATATCAGCGGAATATTCGTATTTCGTACTCCGCACCTTGGTCGTCGTTTTGTCGTCTTTTCGATCGAATTTGATGCCGACAAAGTCCGTATTTTTTTTTTTTTTTTTTTTTGCCGACAACACCTTTCAGCTGATGCCAACCTGGGCAATTTTTCAATCGTCCAGCCCCTTTTCCCTTGCTTGTTTTGCTGGATCTTGAAACCCGATGGAGCCTACCATCTTGGTTTGGGTCTTTGGTCTCTTCTTTCAGGGAGACCGCCCTGGTGTTGGTCTGTTCCAGGGCTCCACAAGCAATTGCCCCTTTTACATCCTTGAGGGTTGATGCCGGTTGCTGATCAGGCTAATTTGGATTGTCTTCGAGCTCAACTGCGTTTCTCTCGGGAAACGCCGTCCCTCAGCATTGTAGGATGCTGGCCGCAGCTCGTAGATTGCTGGGTCTGATAAACTAAAGAAACCGTGTCGTAACAAACGCGTTGTTACAGTAATAAAACAAAAAGAATCGTAAGAATAAGAATAATCATTATAACGCGACCGTTCGATTGTGTCGAACAAACGAGAGGTTAATTACTTGTCGTTTGCAGGCATATTAGCGTGTAATTTGCCACAGTAATGTTTGCTCGCGTTACCACCATTTTATCTGCCCCAAAACCGATAAGACGTGAGACACGTGTAAACCAACATCGTCGGTCTTTTACCGTATTTTGCCGTGATATCCTTATTGTGAGATAGTCACATGTAAAATCATCATATCTTATCATGTAGAATAAGTACTAGAGTGTACGTAGATTTAGGGCATGATAGTGTTTTAGAGTTGTTAATTCTTCAAAGAGTGAGCTGATGGTGAAAATCCGCTAAGAGGCAAGCAATCCACATGATTGAAGCGCCGACGATTATTGGTGGAGTTGTTAGTTGAACGTTTAACACTAACCCTAGGAGTTGACAACGTAACCTTGTAGACGGAGTTTATGTGGGGGGGGTTTGGGGGGGGGGGAAAATACGTAGAAATATTAAAAAAATCTGTTTTTAACAAGTAGACTTGGTACAAACGCTACGACTAAAAATCGTAAAAAACAGTACCCAAACATTTATTTACGGAAATGAGATGCTTCTTCTAAAAGCAATAGTAATAGTTCGTGGCGCGCGCTCATTTTTATGGTAGCAAACTCTCATTTTTATGGTTGCAAGTAACCATAAGATTTAACCTGAATAAAGAAAAAAATCATACGATTAAAATCTGTCTTAGATCAAGTTGGTCGTCACGTTGTCATCAACCTTGCCAGATGAGAGAGTTGGTGAGAAATAATATCGGACTTGTTAGAATTGGTACAATTTGTACATGAATGAGTCGGACTTGATGTATTTACAGCTATCTACTCTGATACGAATCGAATTTATTCGATCGAAACAGACGGGAAGGAATGATACCTCAATTAAAATAACAGCTTTTTACCTGATTCTTCTGGCTATGCCTGCGCGCGCACGCGCGCGCATGCCAGCCGCGGTTAAGGGACAGACCTAAAAAAAAAAGGGTAAAGGACGGACCAAAAAACGGAAAAAGCACAGACCATAAAAAAGGAAAAAGGACAGACCATTAAAAAGGAAAAAGGACAGACCATAAAAACAAAAAAAGGACAGACCATAAAAACGGAAAAAGGACAGACCATCAAGTACATGCCAAGCAGTACAAGTACTACTACTGGTACTACTACCAGTAGTAATGCAAGTACCACATAGACAGTACACACTAATTTGCAATTAAAAAATAGAAAATCAGATACAACTTGCTCGGACCAAAAAAACGGAAAAAGCACAGACCATAAAAAAGGAAAAAGGACAGACCATTAAAAAGGAAAAAGGACAGACCATAAAAACAAAAAAAGGACAGACCATAAAAACGGAAAAAGGACAGACCATCAAGTACATGCCAAGCAGTACAAGTACTACTACAGGTACTACTACCAGTAGTAATGCAAGTACCACATAGACAGTACACACTAATTTGCAATTAAAAAATAGAAAATCAGATACAACTTGCTCGGACCAAAAAAACGGAAAAAGCACAGACCATAAAAAAGGAAAAAGGACAGACCATTAAAAAGGAAAAAGGACAGACCATAAAAACAAAAAAAGGACAGACCATAAAAACGGAAAAAGGACAGACCATCAAGTACATGCCAAGCAGTACAAGTACTACTACAGGTACTACTACCAGTAGTAATGCAAGTACCACATAGACAGTACACACTAATTTGCAATTAAAAAATAGAAAATCAGATACAACTTGCTCGGACCAAAAAAACGGAAAAAGCACAGACCATAAAAAAGGAAAAAGGACAGACCATTAAAAAGGAAAAAGGACAGACCATAAAAACGAAAAAAGGACAGACCATAAAAACGGAAAAAGGACAGACCATCAAGTACATGCCAAGCATTACAAGTACTACTACAGGTACTACTACCAGTAGTAATGCAAGTACCACATAGACAGTACACACTAATTTGCAATTAAAAAATAGAAAATCAGATACAACTTGCTTGCTTGTTCGAATTTAAAATAGAACTCGCGCGAATGACGTCACTTGATTGGTAGTAAAGTTACTTAAATACGTATATTATTATTATGATTGGTAGTATACTAGATCACTTGGTAGGATCGATATGAACGTATGTAGCTTGCTTGCTTGATTGGTAGTATCAGCCATCTACTCTCATACAGTTTTTGGGTTGATGGCTGAGTTAAATTTTGGTCGGGGATGAGCAGGATTTGCACTGTCTTCAAATCTGGTTAATTTTTGGATTGATGACTGAGTTATATTTTTGTCTTGGATGGGCAGGATTTGCACTGTGTTCAAATCTGGTAAGTTTTTGGGTTGATGATTGAGTTATAGTTTGGTCGGGGATGGGCAGGATTTGCACTGTCTTCAAATCTGGTGAGTTTTTGGTTGATGATTGAGTTATATTTTGATCGGGGATGGGCAGGATTTGCACTGTGTTCAAATCTGGTGTATTTTTGGATTGATGACTGAGTTATAGTTTGGTCGGGGATGGGCAGGATTTGCACTGTCTTCAAATCTGGTGAGTTTTTGGTTGATGATTGAGAATTGAGATTTATTTTGATCGGGGATGGGCAGGATTTGCACTGTCTTCAAATCTGGTGAATTTTTGGATTGATGACTGAGTTATATTTTGGTCGTGGATGGGCAGGATTTGCACTGTCTTCAAATCTGGTGAGTTTTTGGATTGATGACTGAGTTATAGTTTGGTCGGGGATGGGCAGGATTTGCACTGTATTCAAATCCGGTGAGTTTTTGGATTGATGACTGACTTATATTTTGGTCGGGGATGGGCAAGAATTGCACTGTGTTCATTTCTGGCTAGTTTTTGGGTTGAGTATTGAGTTATATTATTTAAATCTGGTGTGTTTATGGGTTGATTACTGAGTGATATTGTGGTTGTGAACGGGCAGGATTTACTATTGTTAGAAACTATTGGTAACTTTTTCAATCAACACTGATGGTGGTTGTTTTTCCTTCTGGAATTCATCATAGAAATTTTTAATTTCTTTACACATTCCCTTGACTTTGGTATGATCTATCTCATCCCTCAAGTACAATCCATTCAATGTTTTACACCTTGATAAAACAACATATATCCAATGTTGCATCCTATAGTTCCAACTTGAAACCAAAATATTGTCTATGGAACGCCCTTGTAATTTATGCACAGTTCTAGCATGGGAAATGTTGAGAGGGAATTGTTTGAGTTTGACGCTCAAATTCTGTCTTGATGATTTGTGACTGATGTGCTCACTAAACAGAGAAGGATACTTGCACAAGGCATAAATATCTTTTTCGGGCAATTTGAGGTTGTATATGGGTTGTTCTTCTGGAGTATTGGTATCTGTTAGAATAACTTGTATAGATTCAATTTTATCAGCATCAATGCAATTGACATAATAGCCATTGATCACAACACTCTCAAGGGCTTCAAACCTGTTCATCTCTTGTTTCAAAATCAAACCTTTAAATTCACACATTGAACCATTAGCTATAGATTCTTCAACAGATATATTGCTTGTTATCATGATGGGACAACCAATATATAGCTTTAGAAATGGATCAACATGTGTACTTCCTCTTCTTTCTGTAACATCTGCATCAGAGCAACAACTGTAAAATATATCTCCTTTATCTGGAAAGGCCTTGTAATCTTTTCTGCTTTTGGCATATTTGTATTCAACATTGGATGCTCGAATGCATATGGTGTGCAAGGGAATAGGGTCTTGAATGTTCTTGGAATGGGTTTGTTGTAAATGAAGGGCAAAAATTGCATCATTGATTGCGCACCTGTCTTTGTTTCTTGCTACCGCATAAGATATTGCCATTGGTAAAGAATCACTCTCAATCACTTTCCTTGAGTTGATAAGCTTAGCATCTTCTTCACTAAGCCCAATTTTAAAAATTCTTTCTAACAATTTTCCATATGATGCATCTTCCTGAAACCTGTGGTTTGTTTTTAATTCCAGCATCACATTGACAGCATCCCTGAACATTGTTGTATATTGCTCATCATATATTTTGGTTCCATTTATGGGAGGTAGCTGATTGAAATCTCCAGCAAAGAGTACATTGATACCACCATACAATGTATTTGTTCTTGGAGCATCCTTCAATTCATTTAATGTTTTATGCAGCCTGTTTAACAATGAATAATTTGCAAAGGATATTTCATCAATAATGATCATTTCTGTGTCAACCCAATCTTCTTTGAATTCACTTAATTTTTCAAGGGATGAATCGTTCTCTTTCACTGGAATGTGGCAAGCACTATGAAGAGTGCTACCATGAATTGACACTGCTGCACATCCAGTTAAAGCTGTAACAACAATTGTTTGCCTTGTAAACTTGATGTTCAAATTTTCACAGAATTCCTTGCAATAAGACAGAATTGCTCTGATCACGCGACTTTTCCCTGTACCACCTGCACCCGATAGAAATGCTATGGATTGTTGTCTATGTTCATGCATTTCTTTCAACATCTGAACTGTTGTACTGAAGTTGATCTTGTCACGCCTTGAAATAGATGAGTCAAAATCATCGTTCTCTTCCTCCTCACCAAATTCATTGAATGGTGCAAGTCTTCCCAATTCACCAGATAATCTTCTCCTTGTGTTTCTTGTTTTTTGCATTCCATTTTTCTTTTGTTTTTCATAAACTCTCAGTACAAATCCAGAGACAATGTATACAAATGCTATCATTTGATGTTTGTCACCATTGAATATCTCTTTACCATATGCAATCATGTTTTCACAAGTACCCGTGGCAGATAAGTTTGTGATCTCTTCATTTGTAACAACAGTATGGTGTGTTACCATCACTTTAATCATGTTTGTGATGTCAAGCTCATGCCAATCCCTGCCCATATCTGTATCTTCACCATCTTCCATTAATGATACTCTAGAAGCTGAACAAAATATTGTTTTTGTTTGGTCAATATTTGGTGCCTTAATCAAATTGTGTCCACAATGATTGCTTCCTGCCTTAGTAATGATTGATGTGTTGAAGGAAAATAGATTATGACTCGTTCTAAAACAGTTGTCATCATCCAATCCTAAAACTGTGTTTCCAAAAAGATCCAATTCATCCAAGATGTTGATATTATTTCTGTTGTTGTCTTCTGCATTTGATTCATCATGTGTCCACCTAGTATCTGGTGGTAAGGTCACTCTCTCTAGTGCATCTTTTGCACGTCCACCCATCAAGCTGTTATGTGTCCTTTGAATATTCTTCAAAATATTCTGATGCTCTTGTTTTAGCAAACCATTTGCTAAAACAGATTGAAAATAGGGAAGATATTTGGAATTCAATTGGAGGTCAGAAAGCTTTCTGAATGGTGAAAATAACACACTTGCTCTTTTAGCATAATCTTCCATTGCTAAAGCAATTTCCTGGTGTTCTTCATTTTCATGCTGTGGGACAAAATTCCCAATTTGTTTGTTCCTAAAGTTTGACGTCGATTTCAAATCATAGTGACAGATACCTGGAAGTTTAGGTTTTTTGTATTCATCACAAAATGAATGGTTTTTGGAGGGATGGTTATCCGTAAAGTCCAGTGATGTCTTACTTCTTCTCATTTTTGTATAATACTTTGATGCAAAATCATAAAGACACACACCCTCTAGTTCTGTTGGTCTGCAAATATAATTTGCTACTTGTGATATGTAAACTGGCAAATCTTCTTCATTGTCACTTTCATTGGCTTCTTTCAGTTTTAGAACACCATCAACAACATGATCATTCTCAATATAATTGCTCAACACCAATGTTGAAAACTCTTCTGAGAACCTAAATCTTGTATGGTTTCTTGTCAGGTAGGCAGCCATTGGTGCTGAAGTGATGTTATCTTGTGTCACTTTGAACAATGCATTTAGAATAGCTCTTATTCCAACTTTTTCCCTCATCAGATCATCTTCTTCATTTGTTTCGTTTAGTTGTGCTGTAGAGTCATTTCTGTGGTTTACTGTGTTTGGTTCATCATGTTCTTCATCATTCATTGTGACATTTTCATTTTCTTGTCTCTGTTGTTCACCAAGTTGTTTGATTACTTTTTCTGCAACTGCACTGATCTTTTCTTTATCATCCTTTTGTGTACTTTTTGAGGCATAACATGTAAGGTAATAAATCCCTGCACCATCCACCCCCCAAATAACATTGTTGTTGCATTGAAAAATAGAACTTACAATACTATTGTTTGAATTGGCAAAACAATCCTGATGTGTTCTCTCATGTTCCCAGACAAACAATTGTTTCTTGTTGCATTTGCCTGTCCAATCAAATGATGTTAATTCTTCATCTTCAAAATGTATCTTTGTTTCATCACAAGCAGGAAGCGGGAGCTTGAACCTACATTCACCATTTTTGTCCTTTTTGTGACATGAGCTTGCATGTGTTGAGGCATGCAAATTGCGTAACAAATTCACAATGTGAAGGTTTTTTTTGTATTTCATTGATCCAAGGCGCGGGAAAAACCCACTTTTAATTTGGGCAGCAGTTTCTTTATGCAATGCCATTTCCATTGTCACCTGACATTTTGATTGCTTAGTCACACCATTCCAAAACTTGTGATACATGAAATATTGTTCTCCAGTTTCATTTGATGTTGGTATACTTTTGAGGAAATCTAAACTTTCACGCGCCAAATCTTCACTTGTGTAAAGTTTCGAGCAGGCTCTGCATTTGAAAATGGCTTTGTCACCCAGTGATGTGTGACCATGTTTAAGTCTCAAGCTCCTTAAATCCTGTTCTGTGCATTTCTCAAAAGATTCTGAAACCAAACTCAAACACTCAGGATTCCTGCACTGAATAGAATCAAAGTTCTGAAACAATTTTGTTGTCAGTATGTTTTGTGCATAGTGTTTCATGGTCTCTATTGCCCCATCTTGCTTGTCCTCCGTATGCAAATCTTGTAGCAGGTCATTCCATTTATTTATCCACAAAACAAAATGTGCATGCAGAGTGCCACGTCCTTGTTCTTCAACTGCAACACTATATGCTTCTAAATCGCCAAATAAACCCCTATCTTTGATGTTACCTTCCTTGTTATCCCATCCCAATATGAACTTGATGGTTATTTCCAAAATATTTTCAAATTCAATAGCACAAATACCTGGATATGTTGTTCTTATCGATGAGCACTCTGTCACAAACTGAAAAAGATCACAATCATCAATGGGTGGTTGTTCTCGCTTAAAAAGATCTGGGAAATCCTCAGAAGTAACTTCTTCATCCTTGGATTTTGACATCACTCTAATCCTAAAATTGATTGAATCATTTGGAGTGATGGTGAATAGAATGCAAGGCAATCCATAATGTGCCATCAGTTGAAACATTTTCTTTCTAGCAATATCAGAAGCTGCATTTGTATTTCCCATTGAACTTGTTACTCCCCTTATTTTAGATAGAAAAAAATCTTCATTTGTTTCTGGCACCACATTTCCATCTAGAAAATTGATTGATGCTTGTTTGAGTTGAACTGGGTCAAGCTGTGAAAAGTTGCACCTCAGGTTTTTTGTTGTTTTTAAATAGGAATGTTTCACCATTTTGACTCTTTGTACAAAATTGTACATAACTGCTACAAATTCACCCTTATGAAAGCATGGTGATGATAACTCTGATAAATATTTCAGATAATCAGGACTCATTCTCTCTTCTCCATCCACATCAACAGATCCAATGCCATATGGAAATTGAAGTGGGAAAGAACGCAAGAAATTGTTTCCTTCATAATCTTTCAGTATGTTGTTGGATGTTCTACAGATCATGGTGGCATTCTTGTCAATGAGATCTTCTATACAGTGGTCCTTGAAATGTTTATCTGTGTCAAATCCTCCATTGGTTGTGCTGGGTAGATTCTCGTCAGGAAAGATGACATGCATTTCAAATTGTTGTTCAATGTTTGAGTTCGAAGATGGTATTTGATTGGTCTTGTCAACAAAAAGAGGTAAAATGATATGAGTATCATTTATGTTTTCATCCTCAAGGTAACCCATATTTTGTTTCATCCAATGCAAGGCTTTTTTCACTTTTTGTATTCTGAACTCCATTTTCTTTTTTACTGCCATTTTTTGTTGGTTAGTGAATGATCCTGTTAGGATCACTTGGATTTGATTCTTCCCAATTGATTCCAGATAGTTGATAACGCCACTTGTATATTCCAAATTGTTTCTTCTCAAAAAGTGATACCCTTTAATCATTTGATGCTGTCCAGCATGGAAATGAAATATGTGTTGGCTGATTCTCACATCTGAGATAATGGCAAGTTCTGTTGCTGTCAAATCTAATAGTTCGTTAGGAGGATATCCATGCAAGAGTCCATTTGCTATAGCATATTTTGGAAGCTTGGCTTGTTTATTATTGTTCTTTTTCATGCTCTCAATACCATTATAGCATTGGCTGCAGCACCCAAATTGGGAGATAGCTTCTCTATCACTAGAAGGCTTGATCGCATATGTCTTTGGTGACAAAATGAAATCATTGAATAAAATTTGTTGATTGTGGATTATTCTTCTCCCATTGATCCATTTTTGTGTGTATTGCTTCAGAACTTGGTTCCTAACTGACACAGAAGCAAATTTAAACGGCATATTGTCCCACTTGATTTTCTTCTTGTGAAAATAATCTCTAACATATGGATGTGCTAGAGAACTAAAGTCAAGTTTTTTTTCATCACCTGTTCTTATGAATCTGTCACAGATACAGCAAACTTTTGCTTTGAACTTTCCCTGAGAAAAAGTAATCAATTTATTTTTTGCTTTAAATGCCTCTTCATAGGCTTTTTGAATGGCATGAGTTGTCACAAGCATTATCAACCTGTTTCAGAATATTGTAGTGAAAATGATCAATGATATTAGGTAAGAAACGGGATACTCAGAGCCATGTAGATTTGAAATAGTTGAAAACATTTCCAATTTGCTTGCCTAACGTACCTGAAACATAAATTTGGGCCAAATCTGGTCAATATTTTGATAGTCAACTGAGTTAATGTTAGGTCGAGGATTGGTAGGGACTGGAAAGATTTGCACTGTCTTCAAGGAAAGATTTGCACTGTCTTCAAATCTGTTGAGTTTTTAGGTTGATGACTGAGTTATATTATATTTTGGTCGGGGATGGAAATATTTGCACTGTGTTCAAATCTGGTGAGTTTTTGAATTGACGACTGAGTTATATTTTGGTCGTGGATGGGCAGGATTTGCACTGTCTTCAAATCAGGTGAATTTTTGAATTGATGACTGAGTTATATTTTGGTCGGGGATGGGCAGGATTTGCACTGTCTTCAAATCTGGTGTGTTTTTGGGTTGATGATTTAGTTAAATTTTGGTCGGGGATTGACAAGATTTGCACAGTGTTCAAATCTGGTGTGGTTTTTCGGTTGATGATTGAATTATATTTTGGTTAGGGACTGAAAAGATTTGCACTGTGTTCAAATCTGGTGAATTTTTGGATTGATGACTGAGTTATAGTTTGGTCGGGGATGGGCAGGATTTGCACTGTCTTCAAATCTGGTGAGTTTTTGGTTGATGATTGAGATTTCTTTTGATCGGGGATGGGCAGGATTTGCACTGTCTTCAAATCTGGTGAATTTTTGGATTGATGACTGAGTTATATTTTGGTCGGGGATGGGCAGAATTTGCACTATCTTCAAATCTAGTGAGTTTTTGGGTTTATGATTGAGTTATATTTTGGTCGTGGATTGGAAAGATTTGCACTGTCTTCAAATCTGGTGAGTTTTTTTATTGATGACTGACTTATATTTTGGTCGGGGATGGGCAGGATTTGCACTGTCTTCAAATCTGTTGAGTTTTTGGATTGATGACTGAGTTATATTTTGGTCCGGGATTGACAGGATTTGCACTGTCTTCAAATCTCTATAATTTTGGTACGGGAATAGACTTATTATGTTTTGTTTTTGTACACAAATGTTATGCTTTGCTGATTTAGATTTTTCAATTTATGACAGTTGAGAAAAAGATGATGAATAATATGTTTTTTTTGTATTTGTTATGTAATTGCTTTTGGGATGGTATGCGATTATGTCAATTGTTTTTGATGCGATAATTCTTTTTGGTAAAATCTGATAATCTTCTGATAACGTGGCATTGACCCTTTGTAATTAACATGATTTCTGTTAATCTGGAGATGATACTTCAATCCTGATAGTTCTGTCCTACAGGAAAGCCAACAAAGCGTGTTGCATAGTAGCTGTATTCACCATTGTTTTTGCATGTAAAGATGTCCCACAAATCATTCTCACGGATGTATGAATATTTCTCTTCTGGAGTCTTCACCTCTTCTGGACAATGATAGGTTTCAAAGATTGCATGTGTACTATCATCCTTGAATATTTTGTCAATGGAACTATTAGGAGGAGCATTGTTTGGGATTTTGATATGAGTTGGAGAAAATGGAAGAAATGTTTTTTCGGCATCTTTCTGTTCTTCACTACAAAAAATCTTGACGATCAAATCTCTGAATTCTTCCATAGTCTCTGTTTCAATGGTAGGGTATCTGTCAGGATTAGGGAAGGCAACAAAAGCAACATGTCCATATTTGCTGGTGGGTGTGTCTTTTAGAGCTTTGTTAGTGTCATGTGATTCCCTCAGAATAAGAGTTTCCGTGCATCTCACATCAAAATGATCAGGACCTAGCTCAGGATACTTGTTCAAATTACCTTCTCTGATTGCTTTCAACACAGGAAACGCAAAACCAGCTTCACCCATAACATTAAGAAGCTGTGCACCCATCATTCTATCATCCGTGCAAAATTTGAAAACTTCTACCACATTCTGCTGATACTTTCGTGGGCTGCTCAACTTTCTAGGTTTAATGATTTTCTCTTTTTTAACTGGAGATGGAGGTTTTCTGGTGACAGTGGTAGTCTTTTTCTTAGAGTCATCAATGGAGTTTACAGCCTTTCTTGTTGGCGCCATATTGAAAAGAATGATTGATTAGATGCTGCTGTATTTGAAGTGTTTATTTTATCGTGATTAGGATGGGTTTTTCATCGTGAAAAAAGTGTGCAAAAATTGCAGTGGTAATGCACGGACCAAAATACCTTCAAAATCCACACAGTAGTGTGTGAAGTAATTCCAAATTAATTGTTTGCCTGCTAATTCTACGTTATCCTGTCAAACGATTTTGAGAACCTGGGACTTGACACTGTTGTGATAGATTAAAAACAATGAAACAAGATTGCCTTGGAATTTGCAATAGGTCAATTGGATTAATCATAGATAATAAAATAAAGATTTTTTCACAAACCTGGGACTTCATAGTAATGGAATTGATTAAGATGATCGAATTGAAGATACTATGATGTGAAAAGCACTCTAAAAACTATTCAACATGTGTCTTCCAATTATACCATGCGTGGGGCACGTGTCATGTATGTGCATGTGATGTATGTGCGAGCATGTCTCGCGCACAAAATGAATTCAAAGCATAGAGGGAATGAGAAATTAACATCTAACAAACAAATTTTAATTTTTTTAATGTAATCTGTCTTTTGCACGTATTAGACCCCCCAAAAAGGGGGTCGTGGGGAAAAGAACTTAATTTTCCTTATAGTTTCTTTTATGTTTTTTTGCTTCACGGTGATATTGAACCTTGAACAAACGTTTAGTATAGGTGGAAAGCAATTCAGTCATTTTTTGATTCTTCTCTGCATCTGATTCACATTCACATATAATGTGAAATTTTGAAACAAGTGTGTGCACTTCAGAAAAATTGCCTTGACTTGCAAACATTCCAGAGGCTGTAGGCTTGTAAGCTTCTGCTGAAACGTAATATGCATAGTAGAGTAGATGAATCATATATTCTTTGTCCAAATCATCAATATGTTTCCAAACAGACTCTGCAATCATAACCATATTCTGCAGAAGTGTAACCTGTAAACCAGCATCATACTGTTTTGTTTTAGTCTTGTTATATGCAGTCCAAAATAGCAAAATACGGATCGTGTTTATGGATGAACCACTACCAGCATGGATTACTCCTCCTGGAATTTCAGAAAAAGACAGCAAAGGACACCGTACGAGTCTGGCTGCTTTGAATTCAAAATTTTCGAGCAGATTGGGTGTAATCGATTCATTTTTGTCGCATTGGACATGACGTTCACCATGAATAATCCTGAATAAATCACCAAATGCTGTTTGAAAATATTCATCCAAGGCTTCTTCCGTTTCTCCCATATTTTTGATTTTCTGAAAAAATGATTCTGGAATATTTATCCAATTCAAAGCCCGAACAGATGATAAACCTTTCTGAATGAGATCAATCGCTGTTCTATAACCAACCTTTTCTTTTTGACTTGGTTCAACCACTTTTGTTGTACTCTGCCCTCCTGTAAGCAGCATTCCAAATTGTTTTTCAAAACGATGTCCCATCAAATCTAAGTGCATGGCCTGATCACCACGTACTTCAGTGATTATTAGGCTTGGTGTAGCAACCTTCCAATATTGAATTTCTTCTTTTGGAATTGTTCGTGGTAAACACATATTCATAGTGGTTTCTTCAATAAATTTTAACAAAGAAACCATATGACGCATTTCAAAACCAGTTTTATCACAAAACTTTTTCCATGCCGGTTTAAGTGCTAGGTGCGTTGGACTGAAAGACAGATGCATTTCATATCTGAATGCTTGTATTGGTTGTGCGGAATGATCTGCTTTCCTTGCCTTAGAAACAACTGACTTGAAAAAATCCCAATGTTTCATAATTTTGGCTTGGATGCTATCAACAATTTGCAACTGTGTAGCAAACAATGGATCTTCAAGTTTTGGCACATAAAACGCAGCTCTTTCAAACGTCATAGTAACAAATGGGTGATCTATCATTTCTTCACATTTCATGCGTTTGTAAGATATTGAATGATTGGGTTGAGAAATTTCAAGCAAAACATCATTAGAAAAAGATCCATTTGTCATAGATTTCAATGGTTGAGGAGTAGCATTCCTCAATTCAAATTCCTTGACGCACTCTGCAGCAAATTGACAGGCATTAGCATGAGTGGAAAAAGCTGTTATTCCATGCATCTCACCACAGATACAGGCAAATGTTTTTTGTTTAAGACTCAATTTCAACTGAAGCTTGTTCTGATACCATGCATATCGAGATTCAGCTCTATAATTCATTTCATCTGGTATGCATTTTGGGACAGTGTCTTCCATGGATTGGCAGTTTTGTAAGTGTTTACTTGCTTTTTTTGCATGGCCCATAACTTGCCCACATTTACATATGAAACCCATCACCGAAGTTGGCATCGCATATGGTATTTCCTTGTCATTATCATGAAAGATATAACTGCATAATCCAGACATCATGTCGATTGCTTTTTCTTTAGATAGTTTTCTAATTTCCACTAGATTGGGTTTGTTGTATTTTGATAGAGGATCATTTTTTTTCTTTGAACCGATTGGCTTCCCTTTATTCTTTGTCTCATGATTATCTGACATCCTTTTAACAATATGGTGATCGTCCGGTGGGGTTGTCTCATTTGTCGTCACATCTATTTCTGTTGTTGTTGCTGTTGCGTCATTACCAGAAATTGTTGTCGTCTCTGTCCCTGCAACCGTTTTGTAAATCACCGTGTCCTGTCCAATATTTTCTAAATTTGTTTCCTTAACAATGCCGACATTCACATTGGCATTACCATTGTCATCGATTGCTGTTTCTACCATGACAGAAATTGTTTTTGACTCCATTTTCCCTTCAAGTGTCTTCTCCGTACCCACAGTTATATTGGCATTGTCATTACTTTCTTTACCCTCTAAATCCACGGGAGTTAGTGTCGTCAAAGCAGGATTGTTGGTGTTTGATAAATTGCTGTTCATGATGGGATTTTTCCTGTCGGGTGCTGTATCGGTTGCTACGTTGGCGGGTGATAAATTGCTGTTCATGATAGGGTTGTTCCTGTCGGGTGCTGTATCGATTGCTGCTTCTAGCATGACAGAAATTGTTTTTGACTCTGTTTTTCCTTCTAGTGTCTTCTCTGTACCCACAGTTGTATTGGCATTGTCATTGATTTCCTGATCATCCAAATCCATGGGAGGTATATTGCTTTTCATGATGGTTTGATCCTGTCGGGTACTGTGAAGTTATGTGCTTGTTTTCGTCTTTTCCTCTTTGTAGATCAGTATTCTTATGTTTTGTGTCTCCCAACAGCTGAAAAACCCACGAGATTTGAGCACAGTGCAAATTATTTCAATCCCTGACTAAAAAGTAACTCAGTCATCAGTTCAAAAATTGAACAGATTTGAAGCCAGTGCAAATCTTTCCAATCCCCGACCAAAATATAACTCAATCCTCAACCCTAAAACATAACAGATTTGAACACAGTGCAAATCCTGTCAATCCCCGACTAAAATATACTCAGTCATCAATCCAAAAACCGACCAGATTTGAACACAGTGCAGATCTTTCCAGTCCCTAACCAAAATAAAACTCAGTCATCAACCCTAAAACCCACCAGATTTGAACATAGTGCAAATCCTGCCAGTCTCCGACCAAGATATAACTCAGTCATGAACCCAAAAACCCACCAGATTTGAACACAGTGCAAATCTTTCCAGTCCCTAACCAAAACATAATTCAGTCATGAACCAAAAAACCCACCAGATTTGAACACAGTGCAAATCTTTCCAGTCCCTAACCAAAATATAATTCAGTCATCAACCATACGTTCGAAAAAGAATCTCGTACGTACCGGTACCGGTACGACGTTTGAAAAAGAATCGTACGAAGATTCTTTTTTTTTCCGTACGTACTGTACGAATTATCTACGTAGTACTACAAAATCATGTAGAATTCTACATGATGTACTAGAAACTTCACCGGAATCGGACGCGAAAAAAAAAAAAACTTTCTCCCACACAAACAGTAATAATCTTTTCTTACCTTGCGCCAGACAAAAAAATCACTTTTTTTATCTCTTGACAAAAATAACAATCCTTTCACAATCAGCCTTCTGACATCCAACTTATTTGAGTAGAGTTGCTATTTGGCACTCCGTCGGTGAACGTGGGATTCCACCTTATACTTCTTTATCAGTATTCGGCAGGTTATCCGTGCTCTTATATTTTAGTCTGAAATAACAGCCTTGTACTGAAAAAAGAATTAGCTCGCATTGGACAAGAGGTGGTTTGCTGGATAGATAGTAGTGTTCTTGGACTTGATCACCCAAACATATACGTCTTGAGAGCAATAAATCTGCATCCATTGCTTCTATATCAACAGGCACGAGGTACTGTTTTTCGTGACAGAGGAAAAAGAAGGCTGCAAATCAATAGCAGCAGCAACAACAACAACAACCATTTCATCGGGACGATTGTCGGAACGCCGGAACAAGCAAAGGTAAGAATGAGAGAGATGGGCATCGGCAACGTCAATGGCAATTGATTGGTCTTCCACTCCACTGGCATTACTGATAATGTATTTCCTCTCTGTTTTTCTTCTTACTTTCATAGGACCGGACGATCGAAAGCAACAAATCGAAACAAACGGATCGGATCGGAATCAACGGATCGGAATCAACGGATCGGAATCAACGGATCGGAATCCTTGAGGTGCAGGGAACAACGATTCTTGTCAGAACGGTACGAATGAGAGAGATAGACAATGATTATACTGCCTCCGGCATTGCTGATAATTTCCTCCCTTTTTTTTCTTTTCATTTTCAAAGGACCAGATTGTAACAAAGATCGGAACGGAACAACGGATAGGTGCGAAGCAACCGGGAACGATCAGCGCGTGCAGTCTTGGTTTGTGGCATCGAATCGATCGGCATGTAGATTATATTATTCTGTTGTTATTATTTACTCTATGTAGAACATCAATAGATACTCACCCATTTTGTTCAATTATCATATCATATATTTCAATAGGCTCGTTGGAGCGGCAACGAATCAGCGAAACGCTCCTCATCCTCCTCCACCCTCAAGCGGCAACGAATCAGTGAACACGCTCCTCCACCGGCAAGCGGCAACGAATCAGCGAAAACGCTCCTCCACCGGCAAGCGGCAACGAATCAGCGAAAACGCTCCTCCTCCTCCACCGGCAAGCGGCAACGAATCAGCGAAAACGCTCCTCCTCCTCCACCGGCAAGCGGCAACGAATCAGCGGAAACGCTCCTCCTCCTCCACCGGCAAGCGGCAACGAATAAGCGGAAACGCTCCTCCTCCTACACCGGCAAGCGGCAACGAATCAGCGGAAACGCTCCTCCTCCTACACCGGCAACGAATCAGCGAAAACGCTCCTCCTCCACCGGCAAGCGGCAACGAATCAGCGGAAACGCTCCTCCTCCTCCACCGGCAAGCGGCAACGAATCAGCGGAAACGCTCCTCCTCCTCCACCGGCAACGAATCAGCGAAAACGCTCCTCCTCCTCCACCGGCAAGCGGCAACGAATCAGCGAAAACGCTCCTCCACCGGCAAGCGGCAACGAGTCAGCGAAAACGCTCCTCCTCCTCCACCGGCAAGCGGCAACGAATCAGCGAAAACGCTTCTTGAATCGTCGAAACGCTCCTCCTCCACCGGCAAGCGGCAACGAATCAGCGAAAACGCTTCTTGAATCGTCGAAACGCTCCTCCTCCACCGAAGCGGCAACGAATCACCAAAACGCTCCTCCTCCACCGGCAAGCGGCAACGAATCAGCGAAAACGCTCCTCCTCCTCCATCGGCAAGCGGCAACGAATCAGCGAAAACGCTTCTCGAATCGTCGAAACGCTCCTCCTCCACCGAAGCGGCAACAAATCTCCAAAACGCTCCTCCTCCACCGACAAGCGGCACGAACTAGCAAAAACGCTCCTCCACCGGCAAGCGGCAACGAATCAGCCAAAACGCTCCTCCTCCTCCACCGGCAAGCGGCAACGAATCAGCGAAAACTCTCCTCCTCCTACACCGGCAAGCGGCAACGAATCAGCGAAAACGCTCCTCCTCCTCCACCGGCAAGCGGCACTCAATAGGCAAATCGATTCGTCACCATCCGGAACACCAATCGATCGGCACAACAATGGGATTCAGATCAACAACAAAGCAATTGCCAGCAAAAGCAATGAAGCAAAAATCAAAGAGGAAATTTGGGAAGACAATTAGAAAGAAACTGACTTCAAATTTTCTCAAAAATGCAGCACCGTCATCATCAACAATCCACCAGACTTACAAACACTTGTCGGAGATAAAACCTAACAAGACAGCAAAAGGGGACAGGAATCGGGAAACAAAAGCAGTTTTCAAACATGTCGAGGAAATAGCATTGAAATCAGTTAACAAAAATGGGTTTAAAGGAAAATTCCTGGATACGAATTGGGGCCGGACGACAGTTGGAGAGAAGAAATATTCTTTGGCACAGGCTGTGTCTATTGACAGTTTCAAGACATTGGATAGTACCAACGAGAAGTTTGTTCTAGCATTTGCAGAATCAGAACCATCATTGAGACTCTTTGCAAAAGCTTCCAGACAATTCGCAAAACAACGCTTGGGTACTCCCAAAAATATAGAAATCACAAGAACATTTGCTGGTCAGATTGTTGAATCTAAACCAAAAATAGGTCGAGGAACCAAATGTGACAGTGTAAATAGTGGATATGCTATTGTTGGGATGAGACCAAATCGATTGAAATCAGGAAATGGTGTGTACGTTTTCAAAAACAATGTGGACTCGACAACAAAATACAACCTTGAACAGAAAGCCCTACACATTGTGAAGGAAATGCAGCTTAGTTTAACTCCAATGTCCAAATTTGTCAACCTTGAAACGACTGTGATGAATGAGGTTGTTAATCGTACAACGTTAAATGCAATCGGCCATCACGCAACGGCCTTTGCTATTGGAAAGGATTATCACTCAAAATGCCATACATATGCCGACATGTTCTATACAAGGCTGACAGTTATTGCTCCAAAACATGTAAGTGATGAAGAGGTGATTTATTACTTTGTCTTCCCCAGGTATGGAGTGAAAGTGCCATTGAGGTCAGGCGATACTCTATTGTTCAATCCATTAGTATTACATTGCTGTTCGAATCCAAAATACGAAGGCTGTTATATTATGAGCGCATATGTATCTCGCAAAACTGTACTTAGAGCTAACCCTCTATAGTAATATTAAACAATAATTTAAAGTTAGTCGTTACATTCACCCTTGCTACTCAATCGGAACTGCTGTCAGAACTATCGCTGTCTGAACTGGATACATAATATCTAACTCTATTTTGTTTGGGGATTGGCAGGATTTGCACTGTGCTCAAATCTGGTGGGTTTTTGGGTTGATTGATGACTGAGTTATTGCAAAATAATATGGGTATAAAATATTAATTAATTTTATTACATTTCATTCGTAAACTAACATCATACATTGGAACCTCTTGAATTCCCAACGACCTGTGTAATTTTCCACAGAACTTCACTCTAACTGATTGTTCTTCAGCACACAGGGACTGCACAATAGCAATTCTATGGCTCCTCTTTTTAGGCCTAACATTGGTACTGCAATCTTTGTTGGAACACCATTGATAACTAGAACCCATTGTTGAACTCTTCATTTCTGATAGTTTTTGAAAGGACAAGCTCACATTAACTTTGTCCCCAACTTCAATGTTTTTGTTGCGCCCTTTTTTTTCTAAACTCATCTTCATTGAAATTGCACCTTGAACCCGCCTATTGCCAAAACCAACAGCCGAAACAACAGAAGCTTCATGCTGGCTAGAGAAACAATTCTCAGATGTAGCCAAAACTGTACATGACGCATGAGGCATAGAAAAAGCTTCCCAAGTTATTAGCACTGTACCCTTTAACTCAATTGACAGACCAAAAAAAGGAAAAAGAAACCATGTTGTTGGCAAGGGTTGTTTAGGATTGCTTGAAAGGAACAAAGCAAATGAACGTGTAGTGTCTTGCTTATCAGTGTGAATAGCATTGGTCAAATTCGTAGCACAAGCAAATGTTGGCAAATATGATTTGTTTTGGAAACAAAGAGTATTTTCTTTCCTTTTTAAGTGCTTCATCACAGGCTGAAGCAATTCATTGCACATACTTTGTTCCAACACATCATGGAAAGGAACAATGAAATTCCTCACAGTGCTTTGAACGCTGGCCAAATCTTCATGTTTAGCCCCATAATAAGTTGTTGAAGCTGAGACACAATCAAATCTTGAACCAAAAGCTACCATTTTTCCTGTCTCACCCAATTTCGTTCTAACTTCTGTATGTGAATTGAGAATTTTTGATAGGTTGTTCTTAATGCCATCTGACAGATTAGTCTTTAGATAGTCAACATAGATTTTTCCGTTAGCAAAGTTGTACTCTTGTTTTTGTACTGGTGTTGAGATAACATGAGAGTATTTTGCCATCCTATTCAATCGTTCCTTTTTTGCCGGACGTCTGACAACATAAGTCCATCCATTGTTGGTGTTTGGTGTTGGCATTTGATGTGTAGAGTACACCAGTCCTGAAACATAATGATTTCCTTTTGCAGCACTTGGTTTGGCTGTGTTCAACATTTCAAATGACTTCTCCTTGCTTATTGTTTCATTCATGTACAACAAAGGAACAACAATCTCTTCCAGACCCAACACTTTCTTGATTTCCAACTTTTTTGCTTTCTCACTCATGATGATGAAGACACCGGTTGAATGCTGGTTGGTTGAAACGCTGGTTGCCAATATGAGATTTCAACAAACAAACAAAAATTAGAGACACTGAAAACAGTTAATCATTGTTTTTCACCATTCAGATTCCAAAGAGTTGGCTTGAGGAAAACAATGCTTGAGTGTAAGCTCATATTATTCCAATGACATCAAGAATACATAATTGCTGACAGAGGATGTGTCTTACCCACAAGACTATAGTCAAGTGTGCACACCATGTATTATTCAGCAAACTGTAATTAATGCCACTTGTAATGCAACAAGCTTAAAATTCAAGATTGAATTCATCATTGCAAGACAACAGTACCATTTCAGATTATACTTATGGAGAAAGCCTCAGCACCTTAAAGTACACCACTGTGAAACGATCTGCAAAGCAGATTTTCGCACGCACAATGTACAAGTGGGCTTTGTCTCCAAAAAGCGACATTCTATCCTCCCCTTGAAGAAGGTGAAGGATGGTAATGACATCTTACTATGGCTGTTGATTTGTCTGCAAATTTGCATTCTCCAAGAACACTACTACTTCCATGCTACAACCCAATGCACTTCACAAAATTCAAAAACTGTACCTGGTATCAGAAGTGTATCCTCGCTTGCACTTGAAAACGCCGGTTGAAACGCCGGTTGAAATGTTGCTTGTGCTTGGAAAGGCTTGTTGAATGGAAAGGCCAGTTGCAACGCCTGTTGAAAAGGCCGGTTGAAACGCCGGTTGAAACGCCAGTTGAAACACCGCTTGCCCTTGGAAACGCCGGTTGAAAATGCCGCTTTGAACAACCGGTTGAAAACGTTGATTGAAACGCCACTTGTGCTTGAAAACGCCGGTTGAATGGTAGGAATTGTACACAGTGACGTCAGAAAAGAAAAACTTGCAACAGTCGGTCAGATAGATCGATCCTATTGCGATGGCTTGTTTCCCTCGACCGAAGTTCGATAGTATTTCCAATCCAACTCCTTGTTAATGGTAGGATTTGTACAAAGCAACGTCGGAAAAGAAAAACTTGCGACAGTCGGTCAATGGACTCGCGCTGCAAGAAGTCTCTGTTTTTATTGCTTGTTACGATTGCTCGCTTGACCGAAGTTCGGTAGAATTTCCAATCCAACTTCTCGTTAATGGTAGGATTTGTACACAGTGACGTCGGAAAAGAAAAACTTGCGACAGTCGGTCAGATAGATCGATCCTATTGCGATGGCTTGTTTCCCTCGACCATAGTTCGATAGAATTTCCAATCCAACTTCTTGTTAATGGTAGGATTTGTACACAGCGACGTCGGAAAAGAAAAAATTGCGACAGTCGATCAATGGACTCGCGCTGCAAGAAGTCTCTGTTTTTATTGCTTGTTACGATTGCTCGCTTGACCGAAGTTCTGAAAAGAATTCACCGTGTAACGCGTACTGTACGAAAAGTCATAAGGGCAAATAACCTTATTCGTAAGGTTATTTAACTTGAGTGAATAATCGTCGGCGTTTCATGTGGTTTGTCTCTTTACCAAATTTCCCCATCAGCTCACTCTTCGAAGAATTAACAACTCTAAAACACTATCATGCCCTAAAATCTATGTATAACCTAGTACTAATTCTACGTAATAAGGTACAAATACTGTGATATTCCAATGAGAATATCACGGTGAATTACACGGTAATATGATACAAAGAAAGACCAATCAAAGATGGTTTGCGTGTGTTTTTGTGTCTTAAGAATTACATGTGTTTCTTGTACGATGGAAATTACACGATGACGACGATACGATGAGTAATTAACCTGCCGACAACGACAAGGCCGAATGAACTGTAACAATGATCTTACTCACTAAATCAATCGATCGTAAGACCGATTGCGTTTGTTTGTTACGACACACTTTCTTTAGTTTATCAGACCCAGAGCACTCTCTACGAGCTGTGGCCAGCATCCTTCAATGCTGAGGACCGCGTTTCCCACAGAAACGCAGTTGAGCTCGAAGACTAATCCGGACTAGCCTGATCAGCTACCGGCATCAACCCTCAAGGATGTAAAAGGGGCAGTTGCTTGTGGAGCCCTGGAACAGACCAACACCAGGGCGGTCTCCCTGAAAGAAGAGACCAAAGAACCGAACCAAGGTGGTGGCTCCACCGGGTTTCGAGATCCAGCAACAAGCAAGGGAAAAGACACTGGACGATTCAGCTGAACGAATCGCCCAGGTTGGCATCAGTTGAAAGGAATCAATATCCAAATTCGAGAACACTGATCTTTCACTGAAAACAAGAATGACGCGAGCCAGAAGATTGAGCCTGAAGTATTCTGTGGTGAAACAGATTGGAAGGAACAGATTGAAAAAAAAAAAGCATCTGCCCGCACGAAAACGAAGATCCAAAGATATGAGAACACCAAATCTCGAAAAAGATCGTCGAGAACACTAAAAGGAGAACACTAAATTCTCAGGAAACAATCAATCTTTGAAATTCACCACAGAAATACAGAATGAGCAAATCCCAAGAAAGGATAGGAAAGCTCACAATCTTGATTTGCAACAAAAGCAAAAGCTCACACAAAATACAGACAAACCGGAACGAAAACTCGATCCGAACAAAAGTATAAACAAACCGGAACAAAAATTCGATCCGGATATAAGCAAATCGAATCAACAGTCATACAACATCTACCAACCATCTCACATCCAAACCCCGATTACCTTCTCTTTATCCACATACCACCTTCAATTGAATATTCGAAACTCCCATCGAATACCATCCGCCGAATATTTCGAAACAAATACATCGAAACGAAACAAATACTACGAATCGACCATCCATACTCCTCCAATATAATTCGAAACTCCATTAGAATACACAATTCATCACCATGGTACGAACCAGAGCGGACGATGACATGGAAGAAACAAAAATGGAAGTGGATGACGATTCAGACGATTCAGACGATGACGATTTGGAAGAGAAATTGGAAGATAAAATCATGGAAGTTATGGAAAGGGCCTTAGAGGACCCAGAATCAAACTCAACCATGAAGAGGATCATCGACCAAGAAATAAAGAAAAGAGTCAGGGCAATGAGAGATGCAGAAAGAAAGGGTGTGAATCCAGATGATGAGGATGAAGGAAACGATGCTGACCAAAATGCAGAGAACGCAAGAGCTGAACGGCTAGGAAGGAGGTCATCCCAACCCAAGATAAAAATCAGGGGATTCAACAATGGTAGATTTCTGAACCCAGAACAGCTTGCTTTCAGGAGCAGCCTAATGGATTTTGGAATCAACTATGAATCAGCTGAAGAAATTATGAGGGGAGGGATGTCTAATATCCGAGAAATTACAGACCTCAACAAGGAAAGCATTAAATCGTTCATGCACGGATTGAAAGCTATCAGTCCAGACTGTCCTAATCCAAAAAGTATCCACTATGGTAACAGACTATCATCGAGGCTCCTAACTTGGGCAAATTGGGCCCGGTACCAACCATTGATTGGAGTCAAGCCAATGGCTATCGACTGGAACGCAAACCCAAACAACTTGGAACAGCAGCAATTCAGAATCAAGATGATGGAATCAAGTGTGAAATCACAGGAAAAGGCAACTCCACCAGAGCTGAAGGATCTCACAAAATTCAGGGAATGGGAGGAAGGCTTCCGACAAAACTTGAGATACAGATTCAACTCTGAGGGTTTTCCAATCTTGTATGTCATAAGACCCCAAGAAATGGAAGAAGTTACTGATGAAGCCAGGGCTGGAACAGTCGGGCAAACTACAACAGATACTTATCCAACTTGGAGTGATTACAATGAAAGATGTGGTGTCCTGTCAGGTCCCCAGTATGATGAGGACAACAACGTTGTCTGGAGGTTGCTGTGCGATGCAACAAGAAAGGGTCCTGGGTGGGAATATGTGGCACATTTCCAAAACACTGCACTGAATTCTGGTAATGCCAGAAACGCTTTCATTTCCCTCATGCAACATGCTTACACTGATACCAATATCACTATGGTTCTGAATAAGACATATCAGGATATGAAAGATTCACACTACACTGGAGATTCCAAGGGTTATGACTGGAACAAGCACAAGCGAAATTGGACTGCTTTCCATGGAACGATTCTGAGATTTGAAAAGAATCATAATGAAAGAAGATTTGTCTGGGATTTTATCAATTCAATCAGTGATGAACGACTTGATGCTGCAAAAGCAGATGCAATTGATGAGAGCAAAGACTATCGTGACAACTTCAATGAATGTTTGATTTTATTCACCAATCGACTTGGATTGAAAAAGCTTGCGACAGGGAAGAGTAAAAGAGGTTCCAGAAGTTTGTATTCTATGGGCACAACCAGCAACAAGAAGCAAAAGACAACTGGAACTTTTACAGGAAAAGTTGAGTGCAAGCCCTATCCAACAAGTGTTTATAAAACAATGTCAAAAGAACAGCGCCAGGAGCTTTACCAGATGAGACAGGCTAAAAAGAAACGAAATCTCAAGGCTGCTGAGACCAAAAAGAAAGAAACTGAAAATGAAGGCGCTGGTGACAGTTTTGGATCAAAATCTAAGAAATGACATAATAACCGGACACTATCACTAGAACACAAATTGTTAAAAATGGTGAGCCGGTCATTATACCAGATGAATGTCCCTGTAGGTTTTGATGATGGGGAAAGTGAAGAAGGATATTGTGAGTTAGACTCACATGCAGATACAACTGCAGCAGGAAGCAATATGGTATTGCTGAATCCTGATCAAATCACAACACACGTTGATGTTGCACCTTTTTCTGAAGAGTACAAGCCCATCAAGAAAATCCCCATTGGAAGCTGTGCGACTGCATGGACAAATCCAACATCAGGCCAAGTATATATCATAGTGTTCCATCAAGCACTGTACTTTGGGGACAAATTGAAAAACAGCTTGATATGCCCAAATCAAGTGAGGGACTGCAATTTCAACTCTGTTGAAGAAACACCTCGCCAATTTGATCCACGATCCAAGCATGGAATTACAATTCAAACTCCACTGGAGGATGATGATCCGAAGAAAGTTTTTATCAAACTGAATATGAGAAATGTGATCTCATATTTCCCCACAAGAAAGCCCACAAGAATGGAACTTGATGAATGTCAACATTTGATAGCAACAAATGATACCCCCTGGGATCCACATTCACTGAAGTTCAGGATGGCCGAGCTAGCCATTGACAATGGAGATCCAATTTCAGGGGACCAATTCAGCCTTCAAGCTATGTCAACCGAAGAGGACCAAGCAATGGAGGAAAGTTCTGTTGTAACAGAACCTGCTAGTAATGTTACAAATACACTTCCCAAGACCAGCTTAGGAAGAGAACGGCATCCAAGTGTCATGCAGCAATGCAAACTGATGAGGGTCCATCAAGTATCCACAAGGAGAATGTTAACTGAATGCCAGATTGCAACAGATGGGAATATTGCTCATCGGATTTCTTCAGTAAGGAATATTTCAAGCGCGCAAAGGGTAGACCAATTTTTGTTTGATGATACAGAATTTGACTTTATGGAAGCTCCTGAAGAAGAATCAAAACAAGCCCCTAGCTTGCAAGAAATTGACAATACACTTGAGAGAAGGTCTCTTGACAGAAGAAATCAATGGGGGCCATCAGTGATAACAATTGAAGGTCCAAACAAAGTTGACTGTGAACGCCTAGCCAAAACTTGGAACATCAGTTTCAAGAAAGCTGAACAGACACTGAAAGTCACGACGCAGAAGGCACTCAGGAATTTGCAATCACCATTGATGAAGCAACTTCCTACTCAGCGCTTCAGGAACAAGAGAGTCGCACAAGGAACCTGGTATACTGATACCTGGCATGCAAGAACCACGAGTATTATGAGGCAAGAAAAATGCGCACAGATCTTTACAAATGGAAATGGGTTTGAAGTATTTATACCAATACAGGACAAATCACAAGCCCATCAAGGATTGAAGACATTTATTCATGAAATTGGAATTCCAGAGCATTTGATTTCTGATGGTGCGCCAGAACAAGGATCCCCAAGAACCTACAAAACACACTGGAATTCAATTGTAAAGCGCAACCATATCCATCAGACATTTATCCAGCCACATTGCCCATTCCAAAATCGAGCAGAACAAGCAATTGGTCATCTTGGTAGCGCAATCACAACCAAGTCTGCAAAGAAGAAGTCACCGAGACGATTATGGTCATTTTGCGGTGAACTATGTGCAAACATAAGGCAGAGAACAGCATCAAACAACCCTTCTTCAATGGGGCGAACTCCATTTGAATTGGTCCATGGCTATAGGCCCGATATTACATTATACACTTCATCAGAATGGTATGATTTTGTGTTTTATTATGAAAAAGGTGATTCTTCCACCCGAGGTGTTGAAAGGCTGGCGCGATGGTTGGGTCCCTGTGGGAACAGGGTAGGTGGGGGGGATTGTTTTTGGCTACTGCCCGAGTCGGCAATACCAATATCTACAAATTCAATAAGGCCTGTAAAGGAATATGAATGGAGGGATAGAGATGTCCTAAGAAGAATGGAAGCGATCGACAAACCAATTGAATCCAAGATTGGAGATGAAGTCAAGGACAGCGCATCATTCTTCCAGGAAAACTACCCAGAGCCCCAAATAGAGCTATTTGAGAATCAACCAGTAAAAACACCGGATATGAAACTCGAAATGGCTGAGCCAGATGCATCAGTAGAAGATGTTGATGAACCAGATGAATATCTGGGAAATGAAGTGATCATTGAAAGAGGTGATGAAAGACTCAGGTGCGTTGTCAAGGACAGGGTTCGCGACTTGCAAAACAGACCAATAGGAATCAGAAATGAGAATCCTATACTAGACACGAGGCTGTATAAATTGCAACTACCTGATGGCACCATGGAGGAATACACGGCAAATATTGTTGCAGAAAGCCTATACAGCTCTGTTGATGATGACGGGAGGATGTTCACTCTACTAGATGAGCTCATTGACCATGAATGCGACAACACTGCACTAACTGATGATGAAGCCACGACCATAGCAAAAAATGGCAGGAAAACTCATAAACCTACAACTAGAGGTTGGAGAATTTTAGCCAGTTGGAAAGATGGCACTGAATCCTGGTGTAAGTTAAGTGATGTGAAAGAATCATTTCCAGTGCAATTAGCCGAGTATGCAGTTAACAATAATCTTGAAAAATCACCAGCTTTCAGATGGTGGGTGCACAAAATTTTGAGGAGGAAGGAACGAATCCTTAAAGCGGCAAAAACAGCAAAGTATTGGTTAAAGACTCACAAATATGGAGTTGAATTGCCACATTCAATCAAACAAGCGCTGGCTATTGATAAGAAAACGGGGACTGACCACTGGGAAAGAGCAATTCATAAGGAAATGACAAATAATATGGCAGCGTTTGAATTTTCTGATGATGATGTTATTCCAGTTGGCCATAAACAGATAACAACCCACATGATTTTTGACATCAAGCTTGGGTCCCTAACAAGGAAGGCCAGGTTGGTAGGGGACGGTCACAAAGTCCCTGCAGTGGCCAAAGAAAATACTTATTCATCGGTTCCCAGTCGAGACTCAGTAAGAATATTCTTTCTGCTGGCAGCGCTGAATGATTTGAAAGTTCTCTCAGCTGATATTCAAAATGCATATTTGACAGCCCCGATTAAAGAGAAATACTTCCTAAAAGCGAGAGAAGAAGATGGTTTTCCACCTCACCTTGCAGGAAGACCTTGTAAGATTGTCCGGGCATTGTATGGACTGCCGGTTGCTGGTGCATCTTTCAGGTCATACCTCACCCAGCATTTGAGAGATCTTGGATATTCACCTTGCAAGGCGGATCCGGATGTGCACTTAAGAATTGAAACCAGGAAAGATGGATCCAGATACTGGGCAATGCTCATTGCCTATGTAGACGACATCTTATGTTCTGGTGAAGATCCAAAGTTCCAGCTTGAAAACATTGAACGAAAGTTCAAATTGAAGGATGATACGATTGAAGAGCCAACTCTGTATTTGGGAGCTGATATTGGGAAATTCTACTTTGAAGGTGATCCAAAGCCAAGATGGTCATTATCAAGCACTAAGTACACAGCGAAAGCTGTTGCAGCAGTTGAACAAGAGTTAGGAACTGAAAAATATGGCTACAAGTATCTACCAAAATCAGCATCTAGTCCACTGTCACATGATTATCGACCGGAAATTGATATATCAGAAGAATTGAACCCTGAATTTCAAAATTACTATCAAGGTTTAATTGGAGTCCTCAGGTGGATTTGTGAACTAGGAAGGCTGGACATTGTAATGCCAGTCTCACTAATGTCAAGGTATTTGGCACAGGCAAGGATCGGGCATTTGAATCAGTTGTTTCACATATTTGCATATTTGAAAAAGTACAACAGGTCAAAACTGGTTTTTGATGATACTGTACCAAGTGTTGATGAAAGTAAATTTCAAAAATGTGACTGGTCTGAATTTTATCCTGGTGCCGCTGAAGTCATACCAGCAGATATGCCTGAAGCTTTGGGAAAACATGTGACGATGAGCTGTTTTGTCGATGCTGATCATGCCGGATGCAAGGCAACAAGGAGATCTCATACTGGTGTTATTATCTTCATTAATAATGCACCGATCATTTGGTTTTCCAAAAGACAAACAACAGTTGAGACATCAACTTTTGGATCTGAAATCATTGCTTTGAAAATTGCAATCGAATTGGTTGAAGGTCTAAGGTACAAGTTGAGAATGATGGGTGTTCCAATTGATGGGAGCACAAATGTGTATTGTGATAATGATTCAGTTGTCACAAATGTTACACGACCTGAAAGCCCATGTAAAAAGAAGCACAACAGCATTGCATACCACAAAGCGCGTGAATCTATTGCAGCAAGAATTATCAGAGTTGCAAAGGAACCAGGTTCAACAAATATTGCTGATTTGTTTACAAAGCTAATGAGCGGCGCTGTTTTCCGGGAACATTGTTCTCGGTGCATGTGGTAAGTAAGTAAGTTATGTTCAAATCAATCATTCGATGGAATGTTCGATCGATCATTCGATCGAAGTAACAAGTTGATTTTTTGTTCGATCATGGAATAAATCGTTCTGCAATGAGCATTTCGAAAATGGATAATTTGATCCATGAATACAATATATCAAACCGGCAAGGATCAGGGCAAAATGCCATGATACAAGCCAGAATGAAAGGCAAAACGCCACCCCATTTCTTTTTGATAGGGCCTCTGATGGTAGACTGGATACAGTTTGGTATTCAACTCACGATGAACATATTAAGCCATAGAATCCAGCCGCTTAACGGTTGGAGGATTTATGACTGAAGGGGACTGAAAAGAATTCACCGTGTAACGCGTACTGTACGAAAAGTCATAAGGGCAAATAACCTTATTCGTAAGGTTATTTAACTTGAGTGAATAATCGTCGGCGTTTCATGTGGTTTGTCTCTTTACCAAATTTCCCCATCAGCTCACTCTTCGAAGAATTAACAACTCTAAAACACTATCATGCCCTAAAATCTATGTATAACCTAGTACTAATTCTACGTAATAAGGTACAAATACTGTGATATTCCAATGAGAATATCACGGTGAATTACACGGTAATATGATACAAAGAAAGACCAATCAAAGATGGTTTGCGTGTGTTTTTGTGTCTTAAGAATTACATGTGTTTCTTGTACGATGGAAATTACACGATGACGACGATACGATGAGTAATTAACCTGCCGACAACGACAAGGCCGAATGAACTGTAACAATGATCTTACTCACTAAATCAATCGATCGTAAGACCGATTGCGTTTGTTTGTTACGACACACTTTCTTTAGTTCGATAGAATTTCCAATCCAACTTCTCGTTAATGGTAGGATTTGTACACAGCAACGTCGGAAAAGAAAAACTAGCGACAGTCGGTCAATGGACTCGTCGCGCTGGAAGAGATCTCTGTTTCGATTGCTCGTTCCGATTGCTCGCTTGACCGAAGTTCGATAGAATTTCCAATCCAACTTCTTGTTAATGGTAGGATTTGTACACAGCGACGTCGGAAAAGAAAAACTAGCGACAGTCGGTCAATGGACTCGTCGCGCTGGAAGAGATCTCTGTTTCGATTGCTCCTTACGATTGCTCGCTTGACCGAAGTTCGATAGAATTTCCAATCCAACTTCTTGTTAATGGTAGGATTTGTACACAGCGACGTCGGAAAAGAAAAACTAGCGACAGTCGGTCAATGGACTCGTCGCGCTGGAAGAGATCTCTGTTTCGATTGCTCGTTACGATTGCTTGCTTGACCGAAGTTCGATAGAATTTCCAATCCAACTTCTTGTTAATGGTAGGATTTGTACACAGCGACGTCGGAAAAGAAAAACTAGCGACAGTCGGTCAATGGACTTGCGCTGCAAGAATTGCGCTGCAAGAGATCTCTGTTTCGATTGCTCGTTCCGATTGCTCACTTGACCGAAGTTCGATAGTATTTCCAATCCAACTTCTCGTTAATGGTAGGATTTGTACACAGTGACGTCAGAAAAGAAAAACTTGCGACAGTCGGTCAATGGACTTGCGCTGCAAGAATTGCGCTGCGAGAAGTCTCTGTTGCTATTGCTTGATTAATAAAAAATCCCTTGACGGAAGTTCGATAGTAGTTCCAATCCAACTTGTTGTTTATGGTAGGATTTGTAAAGAGCGCCGGCGGAAAAGAAAAACTTGCGACAGTCGGTCAGATAGATCGATCTATTGCGATGGCTTGTTTCCCTAGACCGAAGTTCGATAGTATTTCCAATCCAACTTCTTGTTAATGGTAGGATTTGTACACAGCAACGTAGGAAAAGAAAAACTTGTGACAGTCGGTCAATGGACTCGCGCTGCAAGAGATCCTGTTTCGATTGCTAGTTCCGATTGCTCACTTGACCAAGTTCGATAGTATTTCCAATCCAACTTCTTGTTAATGGTAGGATTTGTACACAGTGACGTCGGAAAAGAAAAACTTGAGACAGCCGGTCAATGGACTCGCGCTGCAAGAAGTCTCTGTTTCGATAGTATTTCCAATCCAACTTCTTGTTAATGGTAGGATTTGTACACAGCGACGTCGGAAAAGAAAAACTTGCGACAGTTGGTCAATGGACTCGCGCTGCAAGAGATCCTGTTTTGATTGCTCGTTCCGTTCGGATTGCTCGCTTAACCGAAGTTCGATAGAATTTCCAATCCAACTTCTTGTTAATGGTAGGATTTGTACACAGCGACGTCGGAAAAGAAAAACTTGCGACAGTCGGTCAATGGACTCGCGCTGCAAGAGATCCTGTTTCAATTGCTTGTTGCGATTGCTCGCTTGACCGAGGTTTGATAGTATTTCCAATCGGACTTGTGGTGGATAGTAGGATTTGTACACAGCGTCGTCGGAACTGAAAAACTTGTGATAGTCGGTCCGCTTGCTTGCTTCTGCCTTTGAAGTACCGTAGCTCAACCAGAAGCTTGATATTATTTCCAATCCAACTTGTGGAGAATAGTAAGATTTGTACACAGCGCCGCTGGAACTGAAATGCTTGTGACAGTCGGTCCGATTGATCCGTTTTTTGGTTGCTCTTTGTTTCGCTCTCGACCGAAGTTCAGTAGTATTTCCAATCCAACTTGTGCAGAATGGTATGATTTGCACACAGCGCCGTCGGAACTGAAATGCTTGTGACAGTGGGTCCGATCCACTTGCTTGTTTCTGCCTTTGAAACTAGCTCAACCGGAAGTTCGATAGTATTTCCGATCGGGCTTTTGCTGAGTAGTACAGAATGTACAGAAACGAGCCGGAAAAGAAATACTTGTGACAGGTTGGTGAGAAATACAATCAGACTTTTTACAATTGGTACAATTTGTACATGAATGAGTAGGACATGATGTACTTACAGCCATCTACTCTGATGTGCGTTGTCAACAGATTGATCGACGGCAATTTCCATATGCCCAATTACACTTCCTACTCAGTTCTGGTAGGAGTTGTGGATGTATTCTGACCGGTCAACGTTTTTGTCCTTCAAAGATTACGTCAGCAATTTCTGTATGCCCGATTGCACTTCCTACTGGGTTCTGGTAGGTGTTGTAGATGTTTTCAGACCGATCAACGTTTTCATCCTTCAAAATTTCCTCGTTTCTTGCTCGTGTCGGCCGACGGCGAATTCCGTACGCCCGATTACACTTCCTACTGAGTTATGGTAGGTGTTGTGGATGTATTCTGACCGGTCGACGTCGTCATCCGTTTCTTTGGTCTTCTGTCGTTGCCGTTGAGAAATACAATCAGACTTTTTCGAATTGGTACAATTTCTACATGAATGAGCTGGACTTGATGTACTCACGGTCACAGCCATCCACTCTGATACATTTTTCGTGGTCGTTGTTGAACTGTGAATAGAATAGCTCGTAATTACCAGTAGCTCGTACCGTACACTTGCTTGATCTTTCGAATTTGCAATAGAACTCGTGCAAATGACGTCACTTGAATAGTAGTATAGATTGATTGGTAGGATAGGTATGCAAGTAGGTAGCTTGCTTGTAATTCTAATAGCTCGAAATTACCAGTAGCTCGTACACTTGCTTGTTCTCTTGAATAGTAATAAAAATCAATTGGTATGATCGGTACGAACATAGATAGATTGCTTGTAGATCTGGTAGCTCGTAATTACCATTAGCTCGTACAGCTTGCTTGCTCCAATTTAAAATAGAACTCGCGTGAATGACTCACTTGATTGGTAGTATACATCAATTGGTATGATCAATATGAAGGTAGGTAGCTTGCTTGTAGATCTGGTAGCTCGTAATTACCTGTAGCTCGTACAGCTTGCTTGCTCCAATTTAAAATAGAACTCGCGTGAATGACTCACTTGATTGGTAGTATACATCAATTGGTATGATCAATATGAAGGTAGGTAGCTTGCTTGTAGATCTGGTAGCTCGTAATTACCTGTAGCTGGTACAGCTTGCTTGCTCCAATTTAAAAAAGAGCTTGTGCGAATGACGTCACTTGAATAGTAATATATCAATTGGTATGATTGGTAAGAACATAGACAGCTTGCTTGTAGATCTGGTAGCTCGTAATTACCAGTAGCTCCTACAGCTTGCTTGTTCAAATCTAACCCCAACCATATGAACGTAGATACCTTGCTGATAGCTTACACATAAATTTGGTTGGTTGGCTAATGGTAGAATTGGTACTGGTAAGAATTGGTGCAGATCAGAACACCTTTGGTAATTCTGATCTGACTTGATGCACACTAGTACTAGTAGAAATTGTACGCGTTATTGTATGAGTACTTCTTACCATAACTTTACTGACACATACTTACAATACATACAATAACTACGTACTCAACAACTCCACAGGGCCCCTGCAAAGCACTAATTCACTCATGTTAAATAACCTTACGAATAAGGTTATTTGCCTTCTGTTATGACTCTTCGTACGTGCGCTCGCTTAGTACGTACGAATACGCATTTACACGGTGGATTCTTTTCATTGAACAAGCGGAACCCGAACACCAAATTGATGACAAATTTCAAAACGACCCCTAAGTCAGCTTGAGATAACTCTCATAATTCAGTCGATGGTAGCTTGCAAAAACAAGCCAACACAGTTGAATCTGACATTGAATCCAATCTTGAATCTAACAATGATAATGACGAAGAGGCACCTGGCATGGCACTCAGACCCCGAGTCACCTGAGGTCACAACAAGTACGGATCATCCGACGGCTACAAACCACAAGTCCACTATTGATCTTTCTTCACAAATGGCCTTGCGCATGCCAAAGTCAAACACGTTGAGGCAGAACTGGACAAGTGCATGTTCATCACCAATGCAATTGCATCCTACAACAATTGATGAATCCCTTGTCACCAAGCAGTATGACGTCAAAGCTTGCCTGAAAATTTTTGGTACCACCGGCGTTGAAGAAGTCTCGACGGAGCTCAAACAGCTTCATGATCGCAAATAGAGAACCAGGCATAACATCAATATCAGGTACTTCCTCATCACCAATCGTGTAAAGAATGGTGAGATATTGATCACATAGTGTCCCACCGGGGATATGCTAGCTGATTTCTTCACCAAGCCACTGCAAGGAGGGCTATTTAGAAAATGTTGCAATACCATTTTGAACATGAATGACGCCGACTACATCCATTACAAACAGGAATATTATGCGGCTCAACAAGCAAAGGCACAAGCTGTATCTTAAAAAATCCAATTTACATCACAAAGGTTACACGTTCTTCTCTTAAGTGGCAGGAGTGTGTTGGAAATATATCTGCACATGACAAACTTGCTTGACTAACACTGTGGATATTTGAGAGCCGGGCGAGCTTCACCAATGACGCACCCACCAACACATGACTGACACGCGATTGCTTCTTCATGAAAGAGATCAGCCAATCAGATGACACTCATATGATGTTGAGGTTCCATTGATAATATCCCCGTTTGCACAATCAACAATACCGATGGTACAGTACATCACTATTCTCATAGTTTATTTACTTGTATGTAACCAATAGAATCTTTAAGGTTTCGTAGCTTGTTTCACGTAGCTACTGATTTTCAATAGTTTCTGAGCTAAGAATACCTCGCCTCAGAAGGGAGCTACCTTTCAGGATTTATGAGTCTATTGGTTCAACTGAGGTTTAAGTCCATGGGAAATTCAAGCTATATTATTTTATGCCTTCCAATCGAAGGCTGGATTATAGTGCTGGTGGTTCTATGACAGATACTCGTCCAATGAAAAGCGCCATTGTATTCTTTGGATGTGAGTCCAGTCTGTCATACAAGGTATATTTTGCCTGGATAAGCCATTTTCAAGGACCGTCTCTCGTCAAAACCCGGATTTTGCCTTCCAAAAATTACTAGATCCTGCCTGGATTCACATCGTGAGGATCCAATGGCAATTTTTGCATTTTTGCATTTGTGGAGTAATTCTCAATCCGTTTTCGCTTTAACTGACAAATCACCTCTCGGTCCACCTTCTACTCAGTTGGCAAGGTAATGTTGCGCCCTGTGTAGAATAGCATCTTTGTGTCCATATGATGTGAAGTAGATGCTGACATTTACTATACTGACTAAGGGGTTTCTGAAAGAAAGACGCCATGATAACATTAAGACAAGATGTTTTTAGAATGCTCTGGGGCTGAGTCAGGAGAAAGTGAAGCTCTCTCTCTCTTCTATGCAAGCGCACAGATAATATTGTAGGTCATTCAAACCAACCACGGGACTTTAGAACAGAGTGTGAGCTACGGAATATCAGGTCCCGTGTCTGTGGGAAGTATACGGTGAAAGGAACCAGGGATCCGGCACACGAGTATCCGTACTAGCTCGTATCATTTCGCATTCCTTCAACCCGATCGAGTTCTTATTGCGGACGCCACCAACTCGAGTCCCTCTACCACGGACTTGTGTCGATTAGTTGTGTCTTTCATGATTGATTGCCATATTTCTCCGTGTTTCGGTTCGGCTTTGATGCACCGTTCCTTCACTGCTTCTTTCTGTTGTTTCGTCCCATGGTTCGATTCAAAAACGTAGAACTTTGCCCATGTATCCCCCAAATCCGGATCAAGGAGAACGGCCCGCTCGAACCACTTCCTTGCCTTCACAATTTTGCGATCCGAGGCAAAAAGAGATGCCACAACGGCAATAACCAGAGGTGATTCTGGGTTGCGCTTGATGGCATCGGCAGATTTGCTCTTTTGTTCCACCCGTGGCGCTGTTGCTATATTTTCTGCTAGCAACCGACCAGACTTGGGGCATTCTTGCAATGCTCGGGCCATAAGGGATTCTGCTAGCTTGGAGTTTCCAGATCTTCTTTCCAGTCGAGTGGCCTCGAGCCACAGGAAGTCGTTCTTAAGATGTTTGAGACGGGCCAGTTCCAACAAAGATCGGGCCTTTGCGACGCCTTGCTTCGATCCCGACTCAGTTGCGGCAGAGCTGTCATCTACGAAAAAAGTATGGGCCCTTTCTTCCAGCCGACTTGCTAAGATCCATAAAGTTACGTTGTCCGAACATTTTTCGATGCCTTCTTGGTATATTTTTCGTGCCTTGTCCAAAAACGACTTTTTCTTCTTTCGCGTCTTCTCCCCACTGTCGTTGTCAAGTACCCGCGGTAGATCGTCCGAGCAAATTTGACCGCCCATCATATACAATTTCGATGCCGTTTTGGGATACTTTTGAATTCCTGCCTCGATCAAAGCAAGGGCCGCACGGGTATCTCCTGCTTCGCGTTCCAAAAGCGCTGATTTCATGAATACCCGTTCGCTGGGCGCTCGTTCTCGTGCTCTCTCTAACAATACACGAGCCCTTTCTGTTTCTCCCGTCTCCCACTCGAGTTTTGCAGCGGCCAGCCACACTCGTTCCGAGTCGGGATTGGCCTCAAAAGCCTTGGCAAGAATATCTCGAGCGGTATCGACGAATCCCGCCAGCCACTGCTCCTTTGCGCGAAGCAGCCAAAAGACTTCGACCCGTGGCAACCGCTCGCTCGCGGCTTGCAAAACCTGATCGAGGGCCTCATTGAGATTTTGCTGCTGGATTCTGTCGCTCTCGGAGTTTTTGGCTTCCTGATCTGACTGGTCGGTCACAGACTCCGCAGAAGCAGATGCGGCCGTTGTCGTCGGACTATTGCCATTGTCTTCCTCCCTCGTAGAGGTGTTGGTCGATGATTTGCCAGTGACTTCATTGGGATGTTCGTCGCTTTTCGAAGCACCGGCTGTTTTCTCCAATTCTACTGCTTGCATCCACAGACCTTTGCGAGTAGGGAACTGTTGGAGGGCATGTGCCAAAATGGCGCGGGCGGTGGCCACGTTGCCCCGGGCAAGGACTTGTTTTGCATCGTCACTCCACGTCCGGATTCGATCCTCATCCAGGACACCCAATCCGATAGCCTTGGCCACAATGGCAGCGCTTGTGTGCGGGGCGCCTGCCTTTTCGCAATCCTCCGCCTCCGATATCCACTGATTTCGCGAGATGACGACCTCCTTTTGGGCCAGGGTTTTGAACGCCTTTTCGACGAGCTTTGGCACTCTCGAAAAGTGGTTTTGAGATTCCTCGAGTTTAGAGGCAGCCATCCAAATGGATTTTTCGAGTGGGAGAGCCTTGCGGGCCCTGTTGAGTGTCTTTTGTGCCTGTTCGTAGGTCTCGAGACGAGCCAGAGCCAACCACAACTCGATTGCTGTGGGGACCTTTTCGACGGCTATCGAAAGTAATATCTTGGCCCGGTCTTGGGAATCCTCAAGATCAATGGCATGTTTCCACAACTGGAGCGAATGGGGATTTGCCTCCAGTGCCTTTCGCAGCACGGCCTTTTTGTGAGTCGGCAGCGTCTCGAGCTCTGCCGCTTTCAGAAACAGGGGAACATTGTTGTCGACCCGACGGACACCCGTCGCCAGGATGCTCTTGGCCACCGGGAGAGGATGCAGGCGTGCGGCTTCCAACCATACGTCCACGAACTTTGGACAGGTCTCGCATCCCTCCTGGATGATCTTGCGCGCCTTTAGCGTCTTGCCGGCCGCCTCTTCGATCCGGGCGGAGGCGATCCATCCAGGTCCGTGCTTGGGATTCGTGTCCCGAACACTCTTCAGCAGGAGTCGTGCCTTATGGATGTCCCCGAGGTTGTTGGGAAGCGCTCCTGGCGCCCCACCATTGAGGGTATTCATGCTGGTGAGGTACCCGCTGGCGTTGACGCTCGTGGCAAGTCCGCTATCGTTTGCGCTCTCGCTCATTTTGTCCAGCGAGAGCCCCAGCACCGTTCCACGAGCAGCTCCGATTCCGGACATGTTGACGGCAACGGACGTCTCCGTGCCATCGTCGACCTGCGTGTTGAGATTCATGGAGGCCTTTTCGGCGTTGGTTCCGATTCTCGATTCGAGCATGCTGTCTGTGATCGGAGTAAAGATCTGGCCCTGTTTCTTTTCCTGTGCCCGTTTATGCTTGAGCGAATGATCCCCCATGGCATCGGGGAGGTTCATCCATGCCTCTTCCGAGAGTGTACCCAGGTCTTCCTTAACGTCACGAAACGAGTGCTGGATTTTCAGTCGCTCGCGAGCGCGCGGATCGTTGGTGAGCTCGGGCCCCTCGGTCGCGAGAGAGTTGTTGTGTTTCTTTCGTTTCTTTCGTCGGTTTTGGAGTCGTTCATCGATGGAGGCCCAGATCAGATCGGCCTCGTGATCGTCGTCGTCGTATTGTCCTTCGGCACTAGAGGCAGCAGCTTCGGATGAAGTCTTGGAATGCTGCCCCCCGTTTCCCTCCTGCGAATTTCCTCCCGGTCCAAAACCCTCGTTCGAAGCTCCCATTTTGCTCGCTCCCCGTCCGGCACCGGCAACGTATCCCCGGGGAGCCGAACCCCAGGGACTGCTTCCATCCGTCGCCGAAGATGCCGAGGGTCTTGATCCACTTCCAAATGCCGTGTCACCAGTGTTTCCAAGATCACTGCGGGTCTGAAAACCGGAGGCACCTCGTCCCCGTCCAGCAACGTATCCCCTCGGTGCATGTGCAGAAGCGGAGCCGCCAGGGCCTCGAGCCGCTGGATTGTATCCCCCAAACATGGCTGCGTTTGTGTTGCGTTGTTTTTTGTATGTGTGAAGTGCCGAGTGGAGTGTTGGTCGTAGCTTTTTCTACCCCTTTGATACTGCCATTGCTCCCGCTGCTTCCATTGGTGATGCTGTTGTTGTTGTTGTTGTTGTTGTCTATTGTGTTGATCGATCGATGATAAAAAAATTGGTGGAGTTGCTAGTTGAACGTTTAACCCTAACTCTAAATTGACAACATAACCTTCTTGACGGAGTGTACTGGGCCATCCGATGGTTTTCATTTTAGCCCGAATTTTCAAAATGTCCAATCAAAGAAGACGTTAATAGACGTTATACTTTAACGGTTAGTTATGCATTATGCGCCTAAAAAAATTAGACGCAAAATTATGCGTCTAAAAAAATTTTAGACGCAGATTTTTTTCGGATTTTTTTAACGTCTTTTAACGTCTTTAAAGCGTCGATTTTGAAAAGACTAGGCAGAAACTAAGCGTTAAAGCTTTAAAGACGTTAAAAGACGTTATATTATAACGGTTGGTTATGCGTCTTTAAAAATTTGGCGCATAATTATGGGTCTAAAAATATTTCAGATGAAAACTTTTTTTTGAAATTTCAACTAAGATTGCTATTTGGTGATTCCCGAAATAGTTTTTTATCTACTACATAAACCGGAAATTTTCTACTCGACCAGTCTTTTCGTTACAAATCATAGTCGACGTGAGCTCACGTTGATAATAAGATCAAAGCTGTAAAACGTTGTTTGGTGAATTTGTTACTTTGAGTATTTACGTTATTTTGTTCGATTTCACGGTGTTGGAAAGAGTTATCGATAAGATTATGATCGGATTGTTTCTGGACCATATCTCCCAATTGCTAATCTGTAGCCACTTTTTGTGTGGGTACCGATCGGGGAATTGATTCTTGTAATATCGATTCCCATATTGCGTACCGATGATCAGTGCTTTAAGTATCCCTCGATATTCACCAGAGCGTATGTGTAAGCTACTTATGGTCCTTATTCCATTGGTCGCGTCCCATTTTTACTTATTGTGCGCACCCTGGAATCGTACCATTGAATATTCATATCATCGGCACATTGATAATCGTATAGCATATACCCGCGGTAAAGATCACGGTCGATTTAGTAATTCAATACACCCTTGGATGGTCCGCAGACTATCCGGTTCATACAAATATATTGGTCTTACCCTCTTATGGTGGCTGCCCGGATGGTGTTTGGTGGGGTAATCAGCGAGATTATGCTTTCCCGGCTCCCAGAAGATATTTAATTGCCCTTGCTCAGCCCTGTCTTTTAACCAATAGAATCGCATATCTACAGCCTTGGACCATTTTTGTTTGATTGTGCCATTTAATATGCCTTCCGCTGTATTATTGTCTGTTTTCAACGGGGTGGCCGGTTGTGGGTGGCCTAGTTCAAAGAGACATTGCCAAATTGGCAATGCTTCCCTTGCATTTAGGAATAACGAGGCTACTTCGGCCTCCGCCGCTGATGCCATGACATTCTTGATGATCTTGGCAAACACTAGTATTGGTCCATTGAATGTATTGTCTGTGGCCATAGCAAGTAGTGGTGAGGAGCAGGAGTAGGAGGAGGATGACGACTCTGACGATGATAACATTCCTCCGATACCACTTGGTCAACGCAAACAATGACTCCTCAGCCAACCCAACAGTCAACAACCCAACTGTCAACAACCCAACAGTCAACAACCCAACAATCAACGGAGCCAACCCAGCCAACCCAAAAGTCAACGGAGCCAACCCAGCCAACACAACCGCCGCTTTGTCAACCTTTCCAACCAACCCAAGAAGAACCAGAACTCAATACACCAACTGCCATAAACAATACACCAACGACTCCCATAAACGTACCACCAAGAGTTGTTGTTCCGCGCTCTTGGTCTCGGTCGGCTTCCTCTTCTTCTTCATCTCAACGGTTTCCTGCCGCGCGTGCTTCCCCTTCTCCCACCAGCACTCCGCGATCAAAGAGACAGTACCGCAGGAACGCCAACACCAGCACCACCGCCAGCACCACCACCAACAACACAACCAACGGACGCCAGGAAATTCTTGATTTCTTGATAGCGAATTCCAAGCGTGAGAGGGAACAAAGAATAGAGTATCAACGGCTTGAAAGGGAACAAAGAATAGAGTATCAACGTCTTGAAAGGGAACAAAGAGAGGCTGCCTTGGAATCGCTGAAGGCCGCCATAGTAGATGTTGCCACCATATTCCTAAACGGGCTTCGTCCCAACTCAAATCCCAACTCCAACTCGAATCCCCCCCCAGCCCGGCGATCCCAACAACTCCAACTCGGTTCCCCCCGGCCGGCGATGCCGGCGATTCCACTCAAGGGTCTGGTGGTTCCTGTTTAATAGCAGGAAGATCCGGTGTAGGTTCAGCAGGAAGATCCGGAAAAATAGCAGGAAGATCCGGTGTAGGTTCAGAAAAATCCAAATTGGAATCAGAATCACAAAACAAATCATTATCATTAGATGGGTTGGGAAAGGTGACTCCATTAAAAACAACTGGTGGTGGATTGCTGGTTCCATTCGAAACGACTGGATTGGTCCGTGGAAGAAGCTTACGAATCTCTTGAATCTCTTGTCGGTGTCAAACAAGCTCTCGCTGGTGATAAAGAATCAGTTCCCTGTATTCTTGTTGGGTTGTGGCTCGGTCTTCTCTTTTTGCTTTGGCTAAAAGAGACTGAAAAAGATGTGTCTTTTCTTCTTTGGAAAGTACCACCACCATTGTCGATTGGAAGATTGTCGATTGGAAGATTACGATTAGTAGTAGGATTAGATTAGTAGATTAGTTAGTAGTGGTAACAACAAGTTGCTTTTTGTTTTGGAAGAAAACCAATTATGAGCTTTGCAACTTGCCAAGAAAATGAAATAATGAATTACTTGTAAAAATAATGAATTACTAGCAACTACTAGCAACTACTAGTAATATCTCATGCAATCATAAAGTTGGTAGGAGTACATGAAAGTCTCGAATCAGTCAGAATCAAATCGATAGGAGTCAACAATTCCCACGTCGATTCCCATTTTGATTCCCATTTCTATTAAATTCCTTTCGTACATATGTAAGGGAACCACAAGCCAGTACTTGAACTTACGTAGATTTCTACGTAATTTACAGTACTACAGCTGGAGTGGTACGATAATACCGACCGAGTCATATGCACCTCTGTAAGCAGGATTGGAATATTCTTCTCGAAGACCAAATGACCAGGAAGGCCCATACTTTCTGTAAACAGGATTGGAATATTCTTCTATCTATGGTAAATGACCGGGAAGGCCCATTCTTTCTGTTTTCACGACCGAAGTTCGATACTTAAGATCAGAAGCAAGGTTCGTTCACGACCGAATTGGAATGTTCGATGACTGCATCCGGCTCATATCTTATGGAAAATGACCGGGAAGGCCCATTTCTTTTCTGTTTTCACGATCGAAGTTCAATACTTAAGATCGGAAGCAAGATTTCTTTTGTTTTCATGACCAAAACAAGGTGAATTGCCTGGTTCCGGTATAGCCGTTTGATACCTCCAATCATGTGTTTCGATATTCAAGGAGGTTCGAAGAAGCTTCCTGTAACAGCTGCTTCAGTGATCACGATTAGAAGGAAGCTTCTCATGGTAGCAGTGATTCTACAGTGCTGTACGATTAGCGGTGTACTGTATTCATCACTGCACTAAAAGAGATATCATGCTCTCCAGCAAGATTACTCTCTTAGCTTATACTTTTAACATTCAACTGATTTATATCCCAAAATTCACACTAGTTGCTACCAACTACTTGTAATCTACATACTAAGGTCTGTCTCGCTGCAATCTGAATAAGTCACAGCAAGAGGAGATCTGGCGTTTCCCTAGTCTCGCCTATAGTCCGATTATCCGTTGCCGAAAGTATCTAACCACAATTGTCACGCGTAGAGTACAATTGTTCGTCTACTAACACACTAACACAGCGTTGCTGTTCGTCAGAAGCCTTTGAATCAGACTCTCAACGAATCGGATTCAGAAGGAAAATAATAGATTAACAGTCGCAAGCTCTCAGGCAGCTTGCATAACAATCAGAACAGTCAACGAGAATCCGACAGCAGATCATCGAACGCTCGACTACGGCCGACGATCGATAGTTCTCTGATCCGATCACACAACAAGAAAGACACCAATCGGACACGCCGAAGTCTTTATTAGAAGCCCATTGCATTGGACACGCCAATAGCAATATCTCCATCCAAGAACAACGTTCCTGGATTATATATTCCCGCGCCTACACTCCTCGTGACACCAACTTTGTCAGGGACACGTCGACGCCCATTTGATTGTGCTAAGCACCATAAACCACCGACTGCAATTGCTGTCCTATCAATAATTGCCTTATCAGATCTACTATGATTACGATTTGATTCTACGATCAATCACCCTTTTTTGATACGCAAGAATCTACGATCACTCCTCCATCAAAATCGCCACGCCACCGGCAGATCGTATGCCGTCATACGATCGAATCTTCGACACAACGATATCGAATTTTCGGAAACAACAATCCTCTTGTCTTTTGCAAACTCGTTCTTACGATCGATTCTTTGCTGTCGACGCCAACGTCAACGCCGACGCCGACAGTGATAAAGTATTCGCCGGCGACTGACGACAATACCTATTGTCGAAACGCCACCATCGAAAACGACTTCCCAAGATCTTCGATTTCCACTGTGTACGACAACAGGAAACGAAATTTCGTTGGTACCATCCTGGTCTTCTGTCTCCCAATATTAAGTTTCCGCGACGACACGAGTCCATAGTACCACTATGTCCATTTACGATCCTGATCTCAGACCACTGTTTCCATCATTTGATTCGAAACTTGCACACGTCCTACATGCAACACTGGATGTTCCTCAAGAAGCATGCAACCACATTTGTGAAGTTCTCATTATAGCAGGAGCAACCACCTGGAACCATTTCATTTGTGACATTTATGAATATGCCTGTATTGCTGACGAATATGGCAAAATTGTTGACCTAGAATACCAAGCTCAGACCGACCCCCGTTCTACCAGTGCAAAAGATCAACACACATTAACTTCATTTGTTGATTTTATAAATGATATCATGCTCCAAGATGGCTGTTACTGGTATGACCACAATCAGTACACTCGGGATGCTTTCCTTGCCTTTTGTAATGCGCGCAACCAGCACCCGGAACTGACTGTTGTTCCAACCAAGGTTAATGCTGCTATTCTGGCGTCACAACCCAGCATACAAGCTAAACCTTGCCTGACAAAACCAGTCCTATCACATACATCCTCTACGACAACAACACCTGTTTCTACGACGATTCCAGGACCGGCATCATCTTCGGTATCCGCTTTCGTCACGCCTCGAGTACCTGTTCTCGTCACGCCTCCAGCACATGTTTCGGTTACAACTCAAGCATCTGCTTCCTTCCCATCTCAAGCACCTAAACCTGCTTGTGAAACGCCTGCCATCTCTACTACTATTGCCAACAATGGGAACCCGCTTGGATCTCCTGAACCGCATAAGATAGCCCTTCCCAATACTGATCTCGTCCCTGCTTCCACAAGTACTCCATCCTACACTTGGACTTACTTCCCCAGCACTGAATCAGTTCGATTCAAACGAGTAATCTCTTCAACCATTCCTACTGTCCACCCGGACACTCCACCTGGTGATGCCTCTCATACTACTCAAAGGCGTCACTCCCCACGTCCTTCCCTTGAGCCTTCAACTCACTCAAGATGGACATTTCATCCAAAATCTGCTATTGTGACATTCTACCGTTCACCCAAGCAATTTTCTTCTCACAAGCCCAGCCCTTGCATTCCTTCATTGCAACTTCCACCATCTGGGGCATTTTCTAAGGATAGTGTCATTCCAAGCTCAGTTCATGCCAACGGTAGTGCCATTCCAAACCCAGTCCATGTCTATTCACAGTCTGGTGCACCTTCTTGCCCTAATCGGGAGGCTACTATTTATGGGGCACATTCTTTGACCTATGCCTTGCCTGCTGTGTGCATCACCAAACGCCATCGTGATGCTATCAAGCTCAAGCTGTATCACCTACATGCTACTCTCTTGGTTGCTAATTGGGTTTACGATGACATTGCTTGATATGGGGCATGCTTGGATTATCCAACCCAATTCGATTCTTCGATTCAAGCCTCAGATACGATTGTATTACCCAAATCAATCGATTTCCTTGCCTCAGATACGTAATTGGACTTACGATGACATTGCTTGATATGGGGCATGCCTGGATTCCTCCAACTCGATCGATTTCCTACGAATTGATATCTACTAATCGATTATGGTTGTATCTACAAATCGATATCCTACGAATCGATCATGGGGCATCAAAATCTACGATTAGATTCTACGATTGTATTTTGATCGATCGCACCCTCCAATTCGATTCTACGATTCGATCTAGTATGATCACTAGGTTTCTATCGATTGTTACTCACTCATCTTTGATGTGATACTTACTCGATTCCATTCTACGATTCGTCCACGAGCAAGAACTACGATTCGTCTACGAGCAAGATCCATGATCTGATGTGTGCACACAGTCAATCAGTACCAAATCAACAATACTACGATTCGATTCTACGACTTGAATCCACGATTCAACCTACAATCCGTTGTCTTCAATCAATTGTTCTTCCAAGGATGGCTTGACCTATGCAATAATTCCAGATAGGTATCTACGATCCGATTCTATTCTCCGATCAAGCTACGAATAGATTCTCAAGTTACGCTCGTCTTCTATGACTTGTTTCCAAGTATCCAACAATCGATCAAACCCTACGATTGTGAATACACAACGGTTGTATTTGATCGATCGCATCCTCCGATTCGATTCGATTCGATTCTACGATTCGATTCATTTCTAGATTGATATGAATTTGCCTGCAATCAATTCTACGATTGAATCCTTTTGATACAATTCAATTCTCCGAATGATTGATCTTCTTTCCGAAGTATGTGATACACTTGATCACGTGCAAGAAGATGGGGCATATTAAATTACTTCCACATACGTACTCATACTTCCACATACGTACTCACGAAATTTATTTGTTCTTCTTTTCGAGCTATGTGATACACTTGATCACGCTCAAGAAGATGGGGCATATTAAATTCCTTTCGTACATATGTAAGGGAACCACAAGCCAGTACTTGAACTTACGTAGATTTCTACGTAATTTACAGTACTACAGCTGGAGTGGTACGATAATACCGACCGAGTCATATGCACCTCTGTAAGCAGGATTGGAATATTCTTCTCGAAGACCAAATGACCAGGAAGGCCCATACTTTCTGTAAACAGGATTGGAATATTCTTCTATCTATGGTAAATGACCGGGAAGGCCCATTCTTTCTGTTTTCACGACCGAAGTTCGATACTTAAGATCAGAAGCAAGGTTCGTTCACGACCGAATTGGAATGTTCGATGACTGCATCCGGCTCATATCTTATGGAAAATGACCGGGAAGGCCCATTTCTTTTCTGTTTTCACGATCGAAGTTCAATACTTAAGATCGGAAGCAAGATTTCTTTTGTTTTCATGACCAAAACAAGGTGAATTGCCTGGTTCCGGTATAGCCGTTTGATACCTCCAATCATGTGTTTCGATATTCAAGGAGGTTCGAAGAAGCTTCCTGTAACAGCTGCTTCAGTGATCACGATTAGAAGGAAGCTTCTCATGGTAGCAGTGATTCTACAGTGCTGTACGATTAGCGGTGTACTGTATTCATCACTGCACTAAAAGAGATATCATGCTCTCCAGCAAGATTACTCTCTTAGCTTATACTTTTAACATTCAACTGATTTATATCCCAAAATTCACACTAGTTGCTACCAACTACTTGTAATCTACATACTAAGGTCTGTCTCGCTGCAATCTGAATAAGTCACAGCAAGAGGAGATCTGGCGTTTCCCTAGTCTCGCCTGTAGTCCGATTATCCGTTGCCGAAAGTATCTAACCACAATTGTCACGCGTAGAGTACAATTGTTCGTCTACTAACACACTAACACAGCGTTGCTGTTCGTCAGAAGCCTTTGAATCAGACTCTCAACGAATCGGATTCAGAAGGAAAATAATAATTTCCATGTATGGAAGAACTGATGGGATTAACCCGTCCGGCGCTGTGTTGAACCCCTCTTAAGGAGTTGAACCCCTCTTGAGGAGTCGTGCGGTTTTTACGAACCTGAACACCAAAAGCGAAACTATTCTGGATCAACAGATCAATCAAAACTACTCCAGATACTCATATAAACTACTCGTATCTTTTCAGCAAGCTCTAAGCTCATAATTCCAAAAGTTACCAACAGCGAAAGCTATGTCCAAATCTACAGCGAAAGCTATGTCCAAATCTACAGCAAAAGCTACTACTAATTTGTAAATTAAAAGCTAATCTTTATCTACACTTTGCAATCTAATAAACCATCATGGTCGATGGTTGATAATGGATCAATCAACCATGGTGGAGAACCGACAATCCACTTTGGACCGATCGACCGTATCGACCATGGTCTCACTCAACAACAATCTACTCAACCGGAGAATCGATACTTGGAATCGACAATCTACTCAACCACGCAAAGCGAAATTCGAAGGCGAACTGCGAAGGCGAACTGCTCAACGGCTCAACGGTCGAAGAGGTCGGTGGCATCTTCCGGTAGGTTGTCGTCATAAGAGAAGTATCCTTTGTTCTTATGCATAAAAACATTCAGGATCTGGTTGTGACCAATGGTACTTGTTTGGTAATTGTACAGAAGCATCATCAAGTTCAAAATGACCTTCCTATCGCCAAATGTCTCCAATAGGAGCCTGTCTTTCAATCGCGGAAACTGCCCCTGAATCATTCGCATCCCCCACTCTGATAACTGTCAAAGGGATGTTGCTTCTCTGTTCAACAGAATAGCCTCTAGGGTATCCGAATCATTCTGGGAACTTTGGACAAGGCATTGGTGTCTCCCTGTGGCAACCCTAAACGCAGGGTCATGCCGTGTACCGGAATCAGTCACGAGTATACTCGGGACTGGAACAAATCAGCAAGTCTCCGGAATCGCCGATTGGGGGACTGCTGGATCCAATAGCAAATAGACTAATCGCTAGAGCTCACAATTTGCATATCACTACTATTCTAATCACTAGTAGACCCGGGGTATGGCATGATTTTAAAATCAAGCTGAGCGCTGATGACCATGAGCAGGAAAGCAATTGATCGGCCGAGAAGCCGACGAGACCGGAACTGCCAAAAAATGGAGGCGCAAAGAAGCAAAACAGGGATAAGGAACCACCAGTGTCTGCAGCACTAAGGAACACCGACCCCAGTAGCAGCTGGTACCATTAGATGGAGCAACGGCAACAAAAGAGACACCTAAGGACCTCGACAGGACCATGGTCGACAAACAAACAAATCGAAAACAATGAGTGTCAAAAAAGTGACACATAAAAGTGGATTGGACTCATTAGACCAACACTGAAAGGAAGGACAGACCAAAGAAGGCCTGCCAGCCAACCACAGTATAAAAGATATACAGACTGGTATATAACGGAATCCACGACCTACCATCCCCATGGGAATGAGTAAGCGGGATCGACCCAACGTACGCTTAAGGGAAGAGCAACAATGGAGAACCCACGGGAGTTGAATCCCGGGACGTTAAGAGAGGAGTAACTCCCCCCTCTATACTAAAAACGAAAACCAATGCCGAAACCAGCGGTGGAGAACCCATGCTGGAGGGGAAAGTACAGGTACAACACGAGAAACCACGAGAATCCGTAGATCTCAAAGCAAACTGAAGAAAAATCACTTTTTCCAGTTCCAGCTCAAAATCAACAGAAACAACAAAAATATTGGAACTTAAATTGATAAACTAACTAACTAACCCACCATGGCGTCCAAACAGACCAAACAGTTCCCTTTCAAGTTCACTCGCGAGGATTGGCCAGAGGATTCCACCACAGTGAAGATGAGCATCGACAGTGAGAATGGAGGAGTCGTGTTCAGTGACTATTTGAAAGTACTCGATGGTACTGAACGGCCGGAACTCTTCATCATCTGGAAAAGAGACTTTGACAGGAAGATTGCTGGCAATGACAAGCTCAAAGGCGAGCAGAGAATTGCCATAGTGCAGCGTATTGTTACGAATGAAGCGCTTTCCATTGTCCAAAGAACCCTGGCACGGACCTATCTCCAAGACGCTCCGGGCAAAGACCACCATGATAAACTGGTGCAAAAACGGATCACGGAAGCATGTCGCTATGGCAAGCCCCTCCCCACCAAAACTCCAGAAACTGCAAAGACTGGACCAACTAGGAACACGACAAATGCGACGGAGGGGGGAGACACTGCAGCTAGCAAAGAAACAGCCACCAATGCGGCCAAAACATCACAAGAGGACCCGCGCATTGGCGCCAAGAACTTCTCGCCGGATGAAGGAACCGAAGCCCCTGGAATGCCAGGAACACACCTACGCTACTACGCAACCGAGGAGTACAAGAAGGACATCATCCAGGAATGCATGTATGCCCTCAAACTCAAAATCTTTGGAAATGACCTCACCGGCCAGCGCGCATACATCAATCTACGCCGCTACATGCGGACTGCTTGCATCGACCTCAAGCATGGCATCCGTTCGTGGGCCAATCGAATGGCCGAGCTACAGAGCTATCTACCAGAATGCCTGTGGGAAAGTGGAGCGATCCTCGGAATGGCACCCTGCAGCTTCAACGAGACTGAAATGCAGGAGATTCTGGACTCCAATTTGACGCCTTTGCAACAGGCTAAACTGATGGACCTGGGATGGGACCTATACGCCCAGCCCTATAATACCACAATCGACAAACTGGAGAACCTCGAACCTACCATTCGCAAGGAGGCAGCGCTCCACCAGCGACTCACCGACCTCAAAAAACAGGCTGGAAGTGCAAAGAAAAGCGCCAAGCCGACCTCTGGAGGAGGAAACGGGAAATCACCCAAGAAAAAGAGGCAACTTGACACCAACAAGCAACAATGCAAGACCTGTGGGAAAACCCATGCAGGAAAATGCTGGAAACTGACTGGTGGCCCCTCCAAGAGAGGCAAGTTCGACCAAGCCATGATCAACATGCTCAAAGAGCATTTTGTGGCAAAGGGAGACTCTGACGACAAGCCGGCTGCTCCCAAGCCCAACTGGGGTAAGAACCTTTCTGACCACGAATACTCCTATGTCCTGGCAACAGCCCAAGCTGAAACCGGGATCTCCGACAATGATATCTCCATTGACAACAAGGACCTAAAGGAGTACAGAAAGAAGTACAAGAAGACCTTCAAGAAGAAGGGTTCCCACAACTGAATGGCCAGTACCAACCACATCAGACCACGCACAATCAACAGGTTTGCCGATGTCTGTGTGGAAGTACTGAACCATAAGGGAAGGGGAAGGATGCTCCGGGGGCTATTGGACTCCGGATGCTCCAAATCCATCATCTTAAGGCACTTTGTCAGCAGAAGTCAACTAACGAACCAAGACCAGAGGACTATCACCTACAATACATACGGGGGCAAGTTCCAAACTAAGTCTGTGGCTTCAGTGGGACTCAAGCTGATTGAGTTTTCAAATTCTAAGACCATTAAATGGAAATTCCAAGTGGATGAGTATCACCATCATGAGGAGGTACCCTATGATATAATCATTGGATCCGACCTGATGGCACAATTGGGACTGGATATCAAATACAGCTCCCAAACAATTGAATGGCAGGGAGACTCTATTCTCATGAAGGGGGTGGGAGAACTAACTGACCCAGAAAAGTGTGAGGCTGTATTCTTTGCCCACGCTCAAAGCCCACTCCTCCAGCAGGAAGAGGAGAGGCAGGCTAAAATACTAGACGCAGATTACTCCAAGGTGGATATCGACGCTATGGTTGATGACTTGGAAATCACGGATGCTTCCAAGGAAGCACTGAAAGATACACTGAAGAAGTTCCCAACACTCTTCGGAGGAGGCTTGGGACTCCTCAAGAATATCAAACCAGTAACCATTGAACTCCAACCGGGGGCTCAACTGGTCCAACAAAGGTACTATTCAGTCCCTCATGCGTTCGAACAAGCGCTGAAGAAAGAAATCAATCGTCTGTGCAATATTGGAGTACTGGAAAAATTGCCCCATGATGATGACTCACCATGGGCATCCCCTACATTCTGCCAGCCTAAGAAGACTGGAGATATCAGGGTGCTCACCGACTTTCGCAAGATGAATGCAGCAATTCAACGCAAACCTTTCCCCCTCCCACGCATCGGGGAAACCATCCAGCGCCTACAGAAATTCAAGTCGGCTATGGTCTCAGGGCTATTATACCATCTATATTTGCAAGGAGAGCCAGAAGATTTGCTCCACAATCTTGCCCTGGGGAAAGTATGCCTACAAGAGATTGGCAATGGGAATTGCATGCGCTCCGGACATCTTCCAATTGGTCATGATGAACCTACTAGGGGACCTGGACTATGTACTCATGTATATCGACGATATCCTCATTATCCAACGAGAGGGGGAATCGGAACGGGACCACCTGAACAAGATCGATACAGTCCCACAGAGACTGGATGATGCTGGCTTCTGAGCCAACCTCCGGAAGTCCTTTTTCATGCAGAAAGAGGTGGAATATTTGGGATTTATTCTAACAACAGAAGGAATCCAACCCCAGCCTAAGAAGCTGGAAGCAATGACGCGCCTGGAGGCGCCCAAGAACACCAGACAACTGAAGATGTTCCTTGGCATGGTCAATTTCTATCACGATATGTGGAAGCGCCGCTCCCACATCCTCGCGCCACTCAACAAACTGGCTGGTAAAAAGGGAAAAATGAACTGGTACTGGGGCCCAGCAGAGCAGAAAGCTTTCATGGAGGCAAAATGGATGCTAGCAGATGAAGCAAGACTAGCATTCCCGGATTTTACGAAACCATTTCATCTCTACTCAGATGCCAGCGACAGGCAATTGGGTGCAACTGTATGCCAAGATGGCAAACCACTTGGCTTCTACACGCGCAAGCTAAATTCAGCACAACTCAACTATACTGTTGGAGAGAAGGAGCTCCTTGGTATAGTGGAAGGGTTAAAGGCATTTGAAGGGATTCTGAGAGGCCAGGACGTAACAATCCACACAGATCACCTGAATCTCCTATACCAGCAGATGCCCACTCAACGGATGGTGCGATGGAGACTTCTCATGGAGGAATTCCACCCAATCGTGAAGTACATTGCTGGCAAAGAAAACGATGCAGCAGGCACACTGTCAAGACTGGATATAACCGAAGATCCGGCAGATACAGTGGAATGGCTACCACCAAATAAGCCCCTCACATATGCAGATGAGGAAGATCACCTCCTGCAACTACTATTCCCACTCGAGGAAGAATTCCTGGAAGAATTCCAGGGCAATAGTGCATTTCCACTTGCCCCTGACATGATCCAGTTCTACCAACAGAAGGACACGAGAATCACGAGTGCTCTGGAAAAGGACAAACACTTGACCACAAAAATGGTGGAAGGTTACAGTCTAATCCACAAAGAAGGGAAAATCTTGATCCCTGACAAACTCAAACTAAGAGTCATGGAGTGGTACCACACAATGTTGGTACACCCCGGAGAAAAGAGAATGGAACAGAGCGTACGCTCGATCTTCACCTGGAAAGGCCTCCGAAAGGACGTCCAGGACCTCTGCAAGCACTGCCACACGTGTCAGATGTTTAAGAAAAGTGGCCGGAAGAAGTATGGATTACTACTGGAAAAAGCAGCCGAGGTTACCAAATGGCAGAGGGTCAATGTGGACCTCTGGGGACCTGCCACTGTTCACAACAAAAATGGTAAAGACTACCACATCCATGTCCTCACCATGGTGGATTCAGTAGCCGGATGGTTTGAACTGGCTCACCTGAAAGACTCCCCAAACGCTGCAGAAATGCAACGATTGCTGGACAGTGTATGGCTAGCAAGGTATCGGCGTCCAAAAGAAATTGGTTTCAACGGTGGCAGTGAGTTCAAAGCAGAATTCCAAGAGCTCTGCGAGAACATGGGATTGAAAAGAAAACCAAGTGGCGCCTGGAACCCCCAATCCAATTCAGTGCTGGAGAGGATTCACCAGGTGCTGAAGGATTGCCTACTGTCATTCAACTTGGAGAAGAGGGACCTCCACGAGAAGGACCCCTTCGAAGAATTCACCACGAAGGCAGCATATGCTATCAGAAGCGCCATCCACACTACTCTGGGATACTCCCCAGCGCAGTTGGTGTTCGGCAGAGACATGTTCATGCCGGTGAACTTTCCAGTGGACTGGGAAGCCATCCAAGTGAGGAAGCAGAAGAGCATACACAAGAGCAACATCCGGGAGAACCAGAAGAGGATCTTCCATGTCTATGAGGAAGGAGACTATGTCACCCTGGAAAGGAAGGGCATTATACCAAAACTCTCCTTCCCACGGCAAGGACCTTACAAGGTGCTCAAGGCCCATGACAATGGAACTGTAACTATTGAAACTGCTCCCTTTCTAACCGACCGGGTTAATATCAGACGCATCCACCCCTATTATTGCAGGGATAGCTCAGAAGCAGAGTAATACTAACAGTACCATGGAGGAGCATGCTGTGCACCAGAATCAGTCATGAGTATACTCGGGACTGGAACGAATCAGCGAGTCTCCGGAATCGCCGATTGGGGGACTGCTGGATCCAATAGCAAATAGACTAATTGCTAGAGCTCACAATTTGCATATCACTACTATTCTAATCACTAGTAGATCCGGGGTATGGCAAGTCAACACAAACCATCGCTTGGAACTTGACGAACAGTTCTTCAATTTTATCATAAACACCATGATCGGCAATTGTGCTGTCATGCCAGGTACCGGGGCAGTTGTAACAGCAAATACGAATTCTCCCATCAGCAGCAAAGACAAAGACACTGTTGACATACGTGTCACAGACCCAGCTGTTGTAATACCAACTCTGAATCAACCAATTGGAAGACTGCTGAATTTTGACTTTGAGTCCATCGGCCACACCCCAGACACCGTGTTCTTTTAATCTGGGATATTTGGCACCAATCGCACTGATGTATTCCTCCAATTCTTCTTCAGTTGGAGGTCTAATCATTGCCTTTGGATGATACTGTAATACGAACAAAAGAACCTTTCTGGAGAACTTCAACCATTTGTACATAACAGTAGAGGTGAGTCCGAACGCCATAGATACAGATCTTGCGACAGATCCTCATGTTCTAAACCAATGAAGTACTAGACCAAGACAGCAAGTTGTGTTTGCCTCACGCTTTCTTCCACTCCATACTCCATTAGTGTTAACCTTCCTCTTCCGAATACCGTCGGTGTATCTATCAACTGTGTAACTATCAAATGTTGGTTCAAATAGACCAAGAAGCTCTCTAAAGACTGTGTGGTCGACACCACAGCAGTTGAGAAGAGCCTGTTCGTTGCCAGAGTTGAATAGATAAAGAAAGGGAGACTCGCAATGACAGCGTAGGGCTATCCTTGATGTTCTCCTATCTCTTCGACGCCTTTCTTCCGCAGCGTCATCGTCATCATCCTCCTCCTCATCTTCTAGAAGATACAAGCAAACAAGCAACTTGAGTGACATAGTCAACGGATGGGCAACTATTTATCTTGTCGGTTGAGTACTACCTATCGTCGGTTGAGAACCTATCATCGGTTGAGTCGCTGAAATGGTGAGTAGGTGAAAATGAAAAATTTGATCATGAAGTTGCTGAAAAATCTGAACGTCACTGAAAAATCTGAACGGATTAAACCCACATGTTTAATCGTATGAAGAAGACAAATTTGGCTAATATTATTGTCCATGTCATCAGATTCCAGATTCCAAAATGAGATTTATGCACTTTCCCGCTAAAAAAAGTATGTACGAAATTTTCATTCCCAAAATACTAAAAACAAAATTTTTATTAGAGGTCGAGAATCCCCTCTCTACTCTATGCCCATGATGTAAAGACAGAGGTGCATGCAGTTACTGTAATAATCGGGGTTAATAATAATTATGAGTACTACTACTATCTTGTATGTGTGGGCGCTTGATACCTATCTGTGTTATCACCAGTAGAGGTACAAGCTGAGGTGCGGCGCTGTCGGTTCTGATTCCGATACGAAGCTGACACCCCTCGAGGTGCAAGCAATGATGTCACTGACAGGCGCGCGCATTGCGCGCGCACTTGAGATGCGAATCTTGCTGGCACTCGAGGTGCGAACTTACGTTCGTACGCGTTTACACTTCGAACACACCTTGCAGATATGTTATCTGCGCCCACTTCCTGTTGTACTTATAACCGCATCCGCGTACGCACTTCGCGAATGTTCTTTGCATATGCCTTTTCTGGTTCGTTATTCGCCATGAACAATAACTTTGTTTCGGTTCCGCACCTTTGTTCATCGGCACTTGCAAATAAAAAGTATCCACCGACGGCCTTGGATCACGGGTGGTTATTTCGGTTTCACCCGTCTTGGGGGGTCGTGTCGGCTTCGTTGTTGTGTCTTCCTTTCGTTGTCCTTGGTTTCGACTCGGTACTGGAGAGGAAGGTGTTGATGTTGCAGTAGCTATCAAGGCACCACCCTTGGAGCTGCATGCGCCACTAGAGCGAATCTGTTTTGTTGTTGCTCTAGGAGAAGTCGTAGGAGGATTATGATCCCTCTCTCAACAAGGGAGTTTTGACGGGCGTCGGCGATCGTTGCCTTTGCATTTTCCGCTGCAGCGGCGCTGTTTCTGTTGCGCTCTGTGTATCGTTGACGTCCGGATAATTATTATTAACTATTAGAGGTCGAGAATCCGCTCTCTACTCTATGCCCATGATGTATAGACAGAGGTGCATGCAGTTACTGTAATAATCAGGGTTAATAATAATTATGAGTACTACTACTATCTTGTATGTGTGGGCGCTTGATACCTATCTGTGTTATCACCAGTAGAGGTACAAGCTGAGGTGCGGCGCTGTCGGTTCTGATTCCGATACGAAGCTGACACCCCTCGAGGTGCAAGCAATGATGTCACTGACAGGCGCGCGTATTGCACGTGCACTTGAGGTGCGGATCTTGCTGGCACTCGAGGTGCGAACTTACGTTCGTACGCGTTTACACTTCGAACAAATTTATGTACCTTACAAAAAAGTATTTCGGGAATCACCCATTACCGTCTGCTTTGATTGGACATTTTGAAAACTGGGTCTAAAATGAAAACCGTCGGGAAACGTAGAAATATGAAAACAACTGTTTTTAACAAGTGGCCTTAGTACAAATGCTACGGTTAAAATTCTTTACAAACAAAGAAGGCAAGACATGTATTTACGGAAATGAGTTGCTTTGTCTGAAAGCAATAGTAATATTTGAAAGGCGATAGTGGCGCGCGTTCCTTTTCATGGTAGCAAAATCTCATTTTTATCGTTGCTCGCAACCATAAGAATTAAACTGAATAGATCAAAGTTCTAAAAAAGTTTAGATGCATAATTATGCGTCTAAAAAATAATTATGCGTCTTTCAAAAAATTTAGACCCATAACTAACCGTTAAATGATAACGTCTTTTAAAGTCTTTAACGCTTCGATTTTGAAAAGACTCTTGAAAATCAAGTGGGTGTACGTACATAGCCACCAAAATTGGGCTATTGAAAACTGTCGGATGGCCCAGATCAAGTTAATCAAGTGTACTGTACCGTATGATTCGATCTACTAGTGTAGCGTACTTGTACCGGCAGGGGTTACACATGATCTTGAAGCGTGTTGGCTGGATCATTCCCAAAGCGTAGGTAATTACGATTCAATCAAGCATACGATTCAATAAGTGTTGTACGATTCAATCAAGCATATTCTTACATACGGTACGAGTTTAGGTGCGAATGACGAAGAGACCAAGTAGGCCCATGTAGAATTTGTACCAAGGCACAATGTTCAACATAACACTCATGATTAAAATTGGTCTCATGACTGATTATTTTGATCGAAATTTCCGTTTTTTCTCTCTTTATTACATGTACCATAGGAGTACGAGTACTTCGAACCTCTATTGCGAAACTCACGAACCTCTATTGCAAAACTCGAACGCATCCTCACTTCTTTGCTTCCTACTCCATCTAATTGCAACTACTTTAACAGCACTGAATCACAAATAAAGAACATTAAACCACTAATTGAATTATACTGTAGTAGCATCGCTTGTTGTTGCCGCGTAGGGCGGGAGGAGCAAGCGCTTCGACGACGGCGACGACGACGTGGATTTTTGCCCTTCCTCCTCGATCATCCGTTGCTGTTGCTATTGTTCCAGCAGCTCATTTCTTCTAAACCACTCAACCGATCAATTCGAAACTTGCGGATCTTGTTGATCTTGGTGTAAGGAAGGGATTCCCAAGTAGCGGGCGCCTCTAATGCTATGGTTAAGGAATGGGTTGGTTGAGACCACTTGGTATGATGTGGTTGTGTAAATGGAGTTTTTTCCATAATTTTCCTGATTTTCTTGACCGGAAGAATCATAAAGTTGGAAGGGGTTCCGGCGCGCGCAACCCCTGCAAATTGGGTATCTATGGAGAGCTCTAGCTCTTGCCAATTCTGGCGCGGTGATTACTTTGGTCGAGAAGTTCCAGGTGGAGAGTAAGATCAAGAAGACTAACAGGACCCAAAATCGATGGGTGTAGGAGGGGTTCGTAAAAAAAAGCTGTCTCAAAATGGTCGCCCTACTTAACACCTATACTCGTACTAACGGTAGATCTAAAAATCATACTCCGTACTATCATCCAAGTCTATGGGGTACCGGATCAATCTCACACTTTTTTGGTGCATTCATACACTTTTGCCATACACTTTTCAAACACAACAATACCCACTAAAGGTAGGATTATACCTGCAACTCGAACCTGTGGCCTCATTCGCTCAGCTGTGGTATTCCAACGCTCACGATTGAAAATTACCCACGATTCAAGAAAATCTGAAATACAATGCCACGCAAGCCGGGCTTCAACCTTGAAGACTGGATGAAGAACATATCCAAATTATCCATGTGCTTCTCTATGTGCAATGTACGTTGAATTTCGATTCAACGCCTTTTTACTGTTGCAAGCTTTCTCAACGGCTCCTCGGAGTAGTTGACAGAGCTAGCTCACAATCTTAGTTTTTAACCAATACATAAACCTTATTTTAGTACCCTTTTTAGAGGCATACGACACTGTTTAAACAGTCAAATAACTGCTTCGACCTTATTACTACCGGTAAAGACTACTTCAACTACTACACGAACAAAAATTACCACTACATCTAATAAACAACCAACCAATCCTGAAGATTGTCCAGTAACAAGAGAAAACAATGTCTTACTCAGTCATCCCCTTCAAGTATGACTTTGACCAAGAATCCATCGACAAAGTGGAATACAAGAATACCCAAGAAGTCAATGGATCTCAAGAAGTCACCAAGATCAAGATCCCCTTGATTACTGCAGGATCAACCAAACTACAAATCCTTTTTACCATCAATGAGATCATTCGATCCAAGAAGATGCTCAACCTAACCACAGGACCAAGAATCTATGACAAGTTTGTAGATCTCCTCAGAGACTACACCAACTGTAGCTGGTGGAATAGCTATGTGTCAACCAATGTGCCACAGAGAACTGTGGACAACTTCCAAACCACAGTGGAAGAATTTATCAACTACAAGTTTGACAACAACCTTGACGCCTATCAGAATCACAGAAGATTCCTCACCAATATCAAGAAGACAACCACTATGACGGTACACCAATTCGTAGCACAAGTCAACTTCCCCAACCATGTTATCCTCCCATTACTTCCGGGACACCCACCAGAAGATGCAGAGATAAAGGAAAGAGAGTTCAAGAATCTAATCTTTGAATCGATGCCTGAGGACTGGAAACACACCTATCAACAACACCACTCTCCCCATAGAGATTCCCTATCTGAAATGATGATGAGATTCGAACGATTCCAATATGCGCAGAGTAGAAAGAACAAGAAATCAGATAACCCATCTCAAAACACCAACAACAGCAACAATAATGCCAACAATAACCGTAACAACCGGAATGGAAACAACAACAACCGAAACAATCGAAACAATTGCAATCGCAACAACAACAACAACAACAACAATAACCAACGCAACAACAACAACAACAACAACAACAACAATAACCAACGCAACAACCAAGGCAACAACAAAGGGCCGACTAGAATCTCCAATGACTCACCATGTCCTATCCATCCTGGTACCAATCACACTTGGGGTCAATGCTACACCAACAAGTATGGCACAAACGCCAATCAGTCCAATAACAACAACAGAGACAACACTGACTCGCATGTGAATGATCGCAGTTCCAACAACAGCAATCGATCCACTACCTCCTCTTCACATGGCAGTAACTACCATGAACCAGAACAACACATGTGTGTCTTCATCAATGAACCAGAAGAAACCATACCTGCAGCCCCTTGGCCGGATCTCTTCCATGTAGATATGGACATCGATGAAGAATATTACAATGCAGATCTTCAAAGATTTCCCTCTGAAAAGACCAATTCCGACAACAACAAGCAAGAGGTTGCTCCCAGCAACACAGATGTCGACCTTGCTCCCACCACAGTAAGCGTCTGCAATTCCATCAATGGATCCCTTGGCAAGTACTACTTGAAAACTCTCTTCGATTCTGGATCAACCGACAACCTCATAGTGGAATCAGCAATTCCCTCCGGAATCAAAAAGAACCTTCTAGACCAACCAATCCAAATGCAGACAACAAATGGCAAAACCACTTGCAACCACTATGTAATCTTGGAGAACACCATATTCCCAGAACTATCCTACTCGATGAAAGTCCTACAAATCAAGTGCTTTGTGGTCTCTCAGAATATCAACTACCACCTCCTTATTGGAAGGAAAACCATGAGAGATCTTGGAATGAAAATGGACTTCGAGACTTGCACCATTGAATGGTATGAGAAGACAATGGACTTCCACCCTCAAAACTACTTCGACAACAAGTCATTACTCCACAAAGTCATGTCTGCAGAACCACATGCTATTGCAGAAAGTTACTCCCATCAGTCTATCCAACAACCGTATGTAGATGGAACCACCAAGTATGAGAAAACTGACCTCCACAAGCTAGTCACCGACCAAACCCATCTCGCCTACCAAGAGAAACAAGCCTTGTTACCAATACTCCTCCAAAATGAAGAACTTTTTGAAGGCTTGAATGACAAAGAATTAGGCATTTTCCCTAATCAAACCTTCCACATTGATCTCCAGCAAGGCGCAACTCCATATCATGTAAAACAACCATATTCCATTCCACTGCACCAACAAGAAGCAGTGAAGAAAGAAATCGATCGGCAGGTGAAGCTTGGCATCCTCGAACGATGCTGTGCAACTGAATGGGGAATGCCAACGTTTGTAGTGCCCAAACCAGATGGCTCCTGTCGACTCATCAGTGACTTTAGAGAACTCAACAAAGTCACTAAGAAACTTCACTACCCACTCCCAAAGCTCCAAGATATCTTCCACAGAAGAAGAGGCTTCAAATACGTCACCCTTATCGATGTCAGCATGCAGTTCCACACCTTCAAACTTGATGAAGCCTCCACCTGGCTTTGTGTCCTTGTTACTCCGTTCGGAAAGTTTCGACTGCTCCGACTGTCAATGGGCTTCCTTAACTCCCCAAGTTGGGCCCAAGGCTGTATGGAACAAATGCTCTCACACTTGAAGGACATTGAAGTATATATCGATGACATTGGTATCTTCTCAGATACACTTGAATCCCATTGCAAATCAGTCTCTTCTGATCTGTCCTTACTGAAGTCCCACAACTTCTCTGTCAAGCCCTCCAAGTGCCACTGGTTTCAATCGCAAGCACCATGGCTTGGCCACATTATCTCTTGTGATGGTATTAGACCCAATCCAAACAAGATTGCTCCTATCCTGAAACTTGCTTTTCCTTCAACAACAACCCAACTTCGATCATTTGTTGGGATGATTAACTTCTATCGAAACTTCTATCCCAAACGCGCTGAAGTCCTTGCACCCCTTACTGACCTCTCTGGAAGAGCCAAAGGCAAAATCTCTCCAACACCAGAACTTCTCGAAGCTTTCACCAAAGCCAAGTCCCTTATTGCCAATGATATCCTCCTTGCCTTTCCTGATCCAAACAAGCCCTTCCATGTCTATACTGATGCTTCTGATTACCAACTCGGAGCTGTCATCCTCCAAAACGGCAAAATCATCCTTTGCTTCTCCAGAAAACTCAACGCCGCTCAACGGAAATACCCAACGGTCAATAAAGAGATGCTCTGTATTGTCGAAGTCTTCAAAGAATTCCGCACCATTCTTTGGGGTGCTGAAATCATTGTATGGACAGATCATATCAACTTAACTCGCCAAAACCTCACAAGCCATCGAATTATGACTTGGCGCATGCTCCTTGAAGAATTTTCCCCAGTATTCAAGTACATCAAAGGCAAAGACAATGCCATTGCTGATGCCCTCTCAAGGCTCCCGCTCCAGCAAGACACTCCGGAGAAGAAGAAGGAGTTCTTCGGTCCCGACCCAACGGACGACTCGGACCTTGAAACTGCAATTGACTCAACGGACTCCGACCTTCTCTCTCTTTCTGAATTGTTTCTTAACTACCCAGAAGACATTCCCATGTACCCCTTAGCCTTCGACCAACTCGCCCAAGATCAAGCAGCCAACGTAGATATCTCTACCAATTCCCGGTACACAACTGAAAACTTCAACGGCACCGACTTGAAAGTTGTAGACTCCAACGGTCGCCAGAAAATTGTACTCCCTCCAAACCGAGTGCAAGCCACAATCAAATACTACCATCGTGTGCTTGGCCATGCCGGCGCAAAATGATTGTATCAAACCATCAACCAATTCGTATACGCCCCAAACTTGAAGGACCAAATCAACTCCTTCTGCAAAACTTGTGACACGTGCCAACGATACAAGAATAGCCACCAAAGCCATGGACAACTCCTGACCAAAGAACACCAATATGTTTCTTGGGACACCATTGCAATCGATGGAGTAGGCCCCTGGAAAATCAAGATCCCTGGTCATGGAACAGTCTCCTTCAATGGCTTTACCATCATGGACATGTGCACCAACCGCCTTGAAATCATTCGAGCCCCACAAGTAAACCCAACCGGCCTCATGGCAGTCCATGCCCTCGACAATGGCTGGCTCTCCAGATACCCCAAACCAGTAAATTGTATTATCGACCAAGGAACCAACTTTATGAGCAACGACTTCCAACTCCATCTCGCCAACCTTGGAATCAAAGCCAAAGTTTGCTCTGTCCGCAACCCTCAATCCAATGCATTACTCGAAAGGGTCCATGACACCATGAAGTCTGCAATGAGAACCGAACTCAATACCAATCCTCCACAGACCCTCCAGGAAGCGACTGACATCATCGACAGCGTCTTTGCATTGGCTCAGTTTGCAGTTAGATCAAACATCAACAAGACATTCGGAATGAAGCCTGGAGCCCTTGTCTTTCATCGCGACATGTTTCTACCAATCCCTGTAATTACTGACTTGGCCATGGTCAGAAACAAAAGACAAGCTCAAATCGACAAGAATGCTATGAAAGAGAACAGCCACAGGAAGATTCATGATTACTGTGTAGGAGACCAAGTTATGGTGAAAAATGAAAAGCAAATCCCTGGAGCTTTTGACGCAAGAAGCAAAGGCCCCTACACCATACAGCAAATTCACACAAATGGTACAGTTTCCTTTCTCTTAAGAAATCACGTGATCCCACGTATGAACATTCGAAACCTGAAACCATATCACACCAACTAAAAATTTCTTATCTAAGCAATACTGGTCGCACACGACTAACAAAAATTCTGTGCCACCAGTCGAACTTTTACGAGAAGGAGAAGAGTGTGGTATTCCAACGCTCACGATTGAAAATTACCCACAATTCAAGAAAATCTGAAATACAATGCCACGCAAGCCGGGCTTCAACCTTGAAGACTGGATGAAGAACATATCCAAATTATCCATGTGCTTCTCTATGTGCAATGTACGTTGAATTTCGACTCAACGCCTTTTTACTGTTGCAAGCTTTCTCAACGGCTCCTCAGAGTAGTTGACAGAGCTAGCTCACAATCTTAGTTTTTAACCAATACATAAACCTTATTTTAGTACCCTTTTTAGAGGCATACGACATCAGCCGGACACCCGATTGATGTAGCGAGCCGGATGAAAGGAATGGTAGTGCAACGTGGACCCCGTACGAAGTACAAACCAGAGAACACCCTTGTTGAGAATGCAAAGGATCTCACCGTGGCAGCAACATCGGCACGATACCATATGGAACATTCTACGGAGGTACAGTACGATACGCAAATCTTACTGGCTCACAATAACAAGCAGCGAATTCTGTAAGCAGCGAAATCTCTGTGAGCAGCAATCGAAGTACAGGCCAGCGCTAACAAATCTGTAGAGGATTCCTCCAGCAGAATCCAAGCTTACTAGAAAAACTGCGTCGTAACAGTAACAGTAATAAAACAAAAAAAATCGTATGAATATTCAACATCGAACGACGATCGAAACTTTGACAGGTTAATTACTCTCGTCGTCATTGCCCTCAAATTGGTAAAGCGCGATAACACATGTAATTATTAACCGGCCAATTGGTGGAGTTGTTAGTTGAAAGTTGAACGTTTATCACTAACTCTAAGAGTTGAAAACGTAACCTTGTAGACGGAGTTTATGGGGGGGTTTGGGGGGGGGGAAATGTTAATTTCCTTTTGAAACTGGCTGTTGAGCTGATTCGATCCAAAGGCAAAGAAGAGCAACAGGAGCTTTAACTGCAGGCCGGTTGAGGTGCCGGTCTGTTGTTTCTAATATTTCTCTGATATCCACTACGATTGGACGCTAGTCCAACCAGATCTATTCTGACTATCGGTAACCGACGCAATCAGTTAGATCTTAGGCTTGTAGTTCTACAAATGGGACGCAAGGAGGCGTCCGGTGCAAGGTTTAAGGTTGAATAATCAAATAATCTAAAAGTATAAGCGTGTTGGCTTGCTGCTGGAGAGCAAGTTACCGCTTTAAAGCGTGCTGCCGCTAATACAGCACGGTGAAATTACGAGTATTTTGTACGGTAAATTACCGTGTTACGGTGAATATCGTGTTGCCGCTAATACAACACGTATTTTTACACAGCAGATAAACAAGTTCGTGAGCAGCGCTTCGAACCTCTGCTGTCTTTTCTTGAAAACAGAACACTTAACAAAATATAGCATATGCTAATATCTGGCATGTGTTCTTTCTTGGATCACTAAGTATCGAACTTGAGTGACGATCGATTCTTCTTCTCCAGTTAAGTATCGATTCTCGATCGTGAGAATGAGCCCGGTAATTTTCGAGGTCTCATTATTTTCGATCTCGTACCTCTACCAACTTAGACACGAAAGGAATTTAATACTCCCCATGTATCCACATGAAAGCATCCTCTAGTATCTGGTGCAGTCATCCTGCAATAGATCACCGGTGTTTCCACAGTAGTGAAAGATGGGCTTGAGTAAAGGATACACTACCGAGTGTCCCCAATGCTTGGTGAGGATGTCAGCGCAGTTATCCTTACCTGCAAGATGTTGCATGAGGATGAAACCTCTTGCGATCATGCTTCTAACATAGTGATATGATAGAATGTGATGCCTCTTGTGGAGCCTCGCATATGGGAATGTAGAGGTTTGGATCATCTTTTCATTGTCTCCCCATGTGTAGGATGTGTCGTGTACTCTAGTACCTAGATACCTGAATGACTGTCGAATGTCAACAATTTGCTCAATACATGTTCTAGCAGGCACAAATTCGGCGCCAAAGGTGGCTGTTTCAGAGGTTGCTTGCTTCTTGGAGAACCACATGATGGGGGTCTTGTTTGCAAAGTGCAGGATACCAGTGACAGCTTTACCACTTAGGATGTCATGCATTAAGTTTGCATCATAGAAATGAGACAATACAACTACCTTACCTAGGGGTTTAGGTGCATCGCTTGGTAGGTCTTCAGAATGCTCCCCATATACGGTATTGGACCAGTCTGTACTGTTGCCTTGAGTGAGTACAAAATCTGGTATGCCCACTCTGAATCTGATTTTGAAATGACGAAACTTGGAGATGTAACCATAGATTCGTTTGGCTCTGTTGAGATGGCCTTCCCTAGGTTGCACGCGAAAGCTTGATAAGGTCATGACAGCAGTCTGCACATCAAACCGTCCAATGGCAATGACCCACTGGAGTGAGCCCACCATGCTTTGATACTTTTGGATATCAGTATCTCCTAGGAATGATGATGAGTCTAGCTCTGGGTGATCATTCTCAGCAAGGGGTGAATGGAACCTAGTGGTGGGTTTGCAGCCAAACATTTGTTCATAGGAGGCCTCCATTTTCTCAATGAACTTGATGGGGTTCATGCAGAGCACACCATGTTCATCTCGTTCGAAACCACATCCCAAATGAAAGTTCATTGGACCAGAGCCCTTTAATTTGAAATTGTAAGGTTCAGACTGTAGGATGACCAGAAAGGTTTCAGGGTTGGCCATACATAAGCAAAGGTCGTCAACATATGTGCATATCAGCTCGTATACTGGCTCCCCATGTTTGTTGTGGCCAGGTTTGATAAAGATTTCAGGCTCTGCCTTGGATCTTTCAAAACCTAGTTCAATGAGGCAGGCAGCGAGCATATCACCAAAGCACTTGCCAGATGATCGAAGTCCATATAGAGCCTTGTAAATCACTAGTAGGTGACCCTCTAGTGATCCAAATTCAGCACCAGCCTTGATGCATACTTTCTCACAGGTAACAGCTTCTAGGTATGCATTCCCAATGTCGGTTCCCCATGCTTCTAAACTATTCAGTTCAGCAAGGAATAGGCACATGCGCAAGCCTCTAAGTGAAACAACTCCTGCATACACACTGTGAATGGGAGCTTCAGTAAGATTACCATTTGCAACTAGCCGGGCTTTGTGTCGGCCATCGTGCTTGACTGCATAAATCATGTGGACCTTGATTTGTTGGAAACCAACGAGTATATTGCTAGCCTTGTAGATACCTTTATCAATAAAGATGTCATATTCTTGAAGCTGTGACATTTCCAGCGCTATGGCATCCTGCCATTTGGTATTGCCATTGGCTGTGTCAAACTGGATGGCTTCGTCATGATTGCGAGGTACCTTGAATCCATACTGATACTGTGGGGCAGTTCGAAAGGAGCGAAGTTTGGCTTGGTGGATTAGCCTGTCTAGCTTCTTGGTTCTTCGGGCAAGGGAAACAATGCGTTTGAGATGTTTCCACCCAGGTTGATCAAGCATGTTGTTGTCCTTTGCATATTTGGCTACAGTAACAGGGTCGTCTGCAGCTACATTGGAGAGAGGTTCATAGGTGCGCTCCATGTTTTCCCACTCAATCCATAGGTTGTATTTGGAACCTTTGTATTGGGGGTGCTTGTTGTCAAGGGGACCTTGATGACCAAGTATGCGTCGGAAAGACCAAAGTTTGCCATCTTCTTGAGTTACATCCCTGTGGATGTAGTTCATGACGTCATTGTAGGCTATGATATCTTCAAGTTCATCATCTGTATGCTTGCATTTGAACTTGATGAAGTCTTTGTTTTTTCTCAAGACTGTTTTCAATGTCAACAACTGTCATTCTTTTCTGTGTGCCATCAGGGAGAGCCATGAGAAAAGAGCAACCTTGCAAGTCGGCAACAGGGATAGCAGGGATGGTGATGGGTGTGCCTTCATCGTCAAATTGGGCGTTGCCTTCTTCATCAGTAACAACTACTTTAGATGGACCAACAGATGGGGTAGCAGGATTGATAGGTGGAGGTGTGGCGTCACTGATATCAAAATATGCTAGCTCGGGGGGACCAAAGTCATCTTCAGTAACAGGGGTACCGGTAGGGGTCTTGCTGAAGATGTGAGAGGTTGGAGGGCCATCAAGAATCTCCCCATAGTTGTTAGGGAGTGGAGAAGGTACATAGCTTCGTGTATTAGGAACCTTGGAATAAAGGAATGTAGGCAAGGATGGCTTTGTGATGTGCAGAGGAGGGGATGCTGGTACAGAACGGGGTGGTGTAGGATGTTGGAAGGAGGGACTATCACCAGAAGATTTAGGAGTGAGGGAAGCATCCTTAGCCTTGCGCCATGCAAGAAAGCCATCATCAGTGAACAAGCCAGCGCGCTTGTTGCGATGCTCAGGAGTTAAAGCAGTGCGTACACCAGAGCAATCAAGGAGTTTATTGGTGATGGGATCCCAGATGGTGAAACATAGGCTATTACCAACATGCGCAGCAATGCCAACAAAGTGACCAAGACATTCAGTGGTCTGGGAGCCAAACTGGGTATCAGGAGTCTTGTAGTAGACAGGCTCAAACCAGAAGAAACTAAGGTAGGGACTGATGTCACCAATGATACCAGTAGCAATAAAGAAAGGCTGTTTGTCAGAGAGAGTGGGATCAGACAAATGATTCATGAGGCGGCCAACATATTGAATACAAAGAAGCCAGAGGTGTGGTGGAGTGCCCGTGCGATCCATGATTCTATTGACAATGCGTTTGAAGGTCTGGTATCGCCGTTCAAAGAGATTTTGGTGTTGATGGTATGGTTCACTTTGCCATAAGCCAATCCACATCATCTTGAGGTAGTCAAGAACAGATTTGCTGGACTGGTAAGATCCATGATCACAGAGCAATCTGAGTGGTCTACCCCATTGCCGAACAAAATTTTGGAGGCAAGGGAGAAAATCAGCAGTAGTCCTCATTTCTTCAACATGGATGATATGAGATTTTCGACCAAAGAAAACTTGAGCGATTTTGGAACCACCATCGATAGCGGGGGTGTCTGAATAGATGACATCAGAGAGGACATCATCATTGAGAGGCCGGACATTCATGGCAGGCTGTGGTGATTGGAACCTTTTGAAGATGTTACCATCGGGACTAAGTGACAGTGAGCCATACTGTGTGGAATTGTTGAAAGTGGCCTTGATACGGTCAAGGGAGATCCATCCAAAGAAGGGTTTCAGGGACAGGTAATCGATATCAGTGGGCGATTGAACATGGGCTGCAACAGTGATAAAGGTGGAAGGAGATTGATTAGAGCACCTACTAAGGATGTCTTGATGAATGTAATCAGTGGGGCTAAGCCAAAATGAAGTATCAGAAACATCCAAGGCCTGTAGGGAGGAGGTAGTGCTGTTGGACAAGAATGAGGTGACTGTGGAGGAGGTGCCAATGTTGATATCCCTAAGTGCGCCAAATTCATCATAATCTTGATATGGAAGTGATGTGGAAACAGGCGGGTATTTCTGAATGAAGGTATCATCCTGTGGGGTATATGCGTTATCCAGTACAGATGGGTTCCAATGCTGATCACTTGTCATTATGACGTGGGGAAGACTAGCAAATTCTGCACTGGTATACTTGCGCATAGCAAGATAAGGTAAGCCATGGCATATACTGAGTGGAAAGACATGACCATCAGTAGTGGTAATGACTTGGGAGCCGCCTGTCTTGATAGATGAATCATCCACGGTTGAGTGGTATGCTTCCATCTGGGGGGAAGACAAGATAGATGGGTGTTGTCCGGTGTATGCACTCTCATGAAAGATGATAATGACAGGACCTCTGTTGGAGACAGAGTAGGCGCCGCATGTTGCAATAGGGATGTTCTGGATTTGGTGATTGTTTATACCAGTTACGTTGACATATCTTGGGGGAATATCTTTAGAGATGAGACATGCGTCATTTCCGATGATACACCCATTTGCACCTCTGTCAACCATAGCAGAACCAGGTGTGGATACAGCAGTTTTGCTTGAGTGATAAGTAGCGATGGGGTTTGCTGATGAAACAGGAGATTCACATTCCAGCGGTGCCCAATAGTGAAAGTTCACTTATCGTGAGGTTTGTTCAACAGGGATATAGACATTGCCTTCTTTCTTGTAAAGTATATCAGGGTTGTCTGCAAGGAATCGGGCTGGGTGTGCAGGAGAAACAGAAGACCTGAGAGGCCTGGTGTCTGATTGGGAAGATGATTTGTATACACCAAGTGATGCATGGAACGCAGATCTGGCTGAGCTCTCGTCAGCAGGCGATAGGACTTGCTCAGTAGCGGGTGAGGGGACCTGCTCATCAGTATGGTGCTCATAAGCCCGACGTGTGATTGGCTTGCTGGAATTGGGGTCCGGTGGTAATGCAGCATCAAGGAGCTCAGGCCGGAGGCAAGCAACTAGTCGCTTCTTGTCATCAGCTGTGAAGCCAAGCCAATGCTTCATGCCTTGCTTAGAGAGAGTTTTCCAAACTGCAGATGGTAGCCTTGTGGTTGGGTCTGGGGTTCTTCCAGCCTTGTAAACAGCGTAGTCCTGATAGTCACCATCAAAATCAATAGGAGGTAAATATGATGCCGAGTCATCAGTTATGCCAGAATATGTGGACTGCGTCACAGAAGAGAAATCATGGGTGTTGGCCTTAACAGACGTCCGACTGCGAGGCTGGGACAGTGATGCTTGGGAATCCAGCCTGGTTGCTTCAAGGAGGAGGATATTTTTCAATTCACTGATAGCGACAGCTTCATGCTGTCTGAACTTAATCATATCCTGTGCTGCAGGGGGATCATCAACTTTGCAGAATTGTTCGCTGAGCTGGAAGTTGCTACTACAGGCCTTGCAGAGGTGTGTTTTGACAGTGTCAAAATCAAGTGGCCTTTGTGGATCTCGTAGCGTGTTGAGGTGGTCTAGCTGGGCAAACCACTGGGTGATAAACTTGACTTTGGTGTCCTTCCATACCCTTAAGTCAATGTCCAATAGATGCTGCATCACAATGGAGGTATCATATACTTTGGATTTGGACCTGTCATGTAGTGCAACGAAGTCAAAGAAAGCCTGTCTGCCGTCTCCCGAGGTGGTATGGCTGAGCACACAGGAGTAGGAGAGGTCACTCTGGAGGGCATGTAGAACAAGAGTCCAGAAGAATGCACACTGCTTGTCATGAAGGGCCTTCTCATACCCGATGAGTGGTACATCAGGCCAACTAGGATCAAGGAAGGTACGAGTATCTATGTCAGAGGTTTCCAGCTTGGCCTTGAATTTGACAAGCCATCTCTCAAACGTTGCGTCATTTTGCAGGGTTGGAAATGTGGTTTCGTCCCTTGATTTCTTAGTCCATGATTCGTATCTCAGCTGGTCGATGGGTTTGGAGGATCTTTCTTGTTGGCATTGAGATGTGCTGTTGCGAGCTGATGTCTCAATGTCAGTTCCAGATTCTCTTCGGGCTCTGACAATCCCGCGACAGTAATTCTTAAAGGCATCCTTGGTATAATGGTTCCTATCTTCCCAGTCCAGTCCTTTTTCTGTGAGGTGTTGTCCAAAGTCAATGACTCTCTGTAGGGTCATCTGTACGTGCCGATAGAGTGGTGTTCTTGTTCCTCGCTCGAGGTAGGCAAGATCACCAATATTTTCGATGTACAGAAAATCTAACCATGTCTTATACTGTCCAGCGATGAGTGCCTCGCATAAGGTGCTGTGGGACTCCTTTGGGACATCAAAGGAATCATGCAGGAAGGTGGCTAGTGGTTGGTCGAATGATGGAAAGAGGTCTGCGATAGATGTGTTCTCCTCATCATCTTGGGTTGGGTTGTTCTGTTGGTCGGTTTCCACCGTGCCAGTTGTGGGCAAGCGAGGGGTGGTTGCGGCGCTCCCAGGTTGGAGTGTTTGGAATCGTCCTGTCGACCTGCTTCGGCCTGTCGACCTGCTTCTTGTTCTGCCGGCAACCCGGATGTTGGGCATTGTTGTGTGATCGGATCAGAGGACTATCAATCGTCGTCCGTAGTCGAGTCAATTGATGATCTGTTGTCGGATCGTGCGTCAATATTGTTGTTGTTGTTTTGCAATTATTGCGTATGGATTAAGGCAATTATCGATGGATATTTGCAGTCGGTGTTTATTGGTGCTTAGCACAATCAAATGATGGGCGTCGATGTGTCCTTGACAAGATGGTGTCACGAGGAGTGTAGACGCGGAAAATATATAATCCGGGAAAATTGTCGTGTGGTCCTTGGATGGAGATATGGCTATTGGCGTGTCCAATGCAATGGGCTTGTATTAACGACAAATGGCTTGCCCGTTTGATCTTTGTTATGTGGTCAGATCAGAGAACTATCAATCGTCGTCCGTAGTCGAGTCAATTGATGATCTGCTGTCGTCTTCTTCTTTTGCGAGCTTCAACAAGCTTGCGACTGTTAATCTGTTAATTTCCTTTTGAAACTGGCTGTTGAGCTGATTCGATCCAAAGGCAAAGAAGAGCAACAGGAGCTTTAACTGCAGGCCGGTTGAGGTGCCGGTCTGTTGTTTCTAATATTTCTCTGATATCCACTACGATTGGACGCTAGTCCAACCAGATCTATTCTGACTATCGGTAACCGACGCAATCAGTTAGATCTTAGGCTTGTAGTTCTACAAATGGGACGCAAGGAGGCGTCCGGTGCAAGGTTTAAGGTTGAATAATCAAATAATCTAAAAGTATAAGCGTGTTGGCTTGCTGCTGGAGAGCAAGTTACCGCTTTAAAGCGTGCTGCCGCTAATACAGCACGGTGAAATTACGAGTATTTTGTACGGTAAATTACCGTGTTACGGTGAATATCGTGTTGCCGCTAATACAACACGTATTTTTACACAGCAGATAAACAAGTTCGTGAGCAGCGCTTCGAACCTCTGCTGTCTTTTCTTGAAAACAGAACACTTAACAAAATATAGCATATGCTAATATCTGGCATGTGTTCTTTCTTGGATCACTAAGTATCGAACTTGAGTGACGATCGATTCTTCTTCTCCAGTTAAGTATCGATTCTCGATCGTGAGAATGAGCCCGGTAATTTTCGAGGTCTCATTATTTTCGATCTCGTACCTCTACCAACTTAGACACGAAAGGAATTTAATAGGAAAATATGTAGAAATATTTAAAAATCTGTTTTTAACAAGTAGACTTGGTACAAACGCTATGACTAAAAATCATTAAAAACAGGACCCAAATAATTATTTACGGAAATGAGATGCTTCTTCTAAAAGTAATAGGAAGATTGAGTGGCGCGCGTTCATTTTTATGGTAGCAAACACTCATTTTTATGGTTGCACGTAACCATAAGATCTAAGAAAAAAATCATACGATTAAAATCTGTCTTAGATCAAGTTGGTCGTCACGTCACTGCGCTTGCCAGATGAGAGAGTTGGTGAGAAATAATATCGGACTTGTTATAATTGGTACAATTTGTACATGAATGAGTCGGACTTGATGTACTTACAGCTATCTACCGGTACGGGTATGCGTGTAAAGTAGGGTGACCGTTTTGAGACAGCTTTTTTTTTTCGACCACCTCCTACCGTACACCCATCGATTTGGGTCCTGTTAGTCTTATTGTCGTCAACAAATCGTCGTCGTCGACACCACGTTTCGCCCTTTCTTGTTCTTTTGCCCCTTCTTTGACAACAACGACAACGACGTGATGGTTGAATCGCGTCACACACACACACACACACACACACACACAGGGTGGAATAATTGAATTAGTTAATTTAGTATCTGTTATTTGTTTGTTATTCAGTTGCAATTAGATGGATTAGGAAGGAAAGAAGTGAGAAGGATTTTTTTCTGCAATAGAGGTGCAAAAGATCGTCTCGGAAATTTTGATTCGAAGCGAAATTTCGATTCGGAGTCGAAATTTTCGAACAGATAGAGGTGCAGAATCAGTCATGAGACCAATTTTGATCATGAGTGTTATGTTTAACAAATCGCTCTAGCACAAATTCTACGTAGCCTTACTTTGTCTCTTCATCATTAACACACATACTCGTACGGTACTTGTACTCTCATACGAATCGAATTTTTCCCTGTTGTCGTTCGAATCGAATTTTTTTCAAATCTGGTTGGTTTTTGGGTTGATGACTGCGTTATGACTGAGTTATAGTTCGGTCGGGGATTGGCAAGACTTGCACTTTCTTCAAATCTGGTGGGTTTTTTTATTGATGATTGAGTTAATTTTGTTAATTTCCTTTTGAAACTGGCTGTTGAGCTGATTCAATCCAAAGGCAAAGAAGAGCAACAGAAGCTGTAGCTGCAGGCCGGTTGAGGTGCCGGTCTGTTGTGTTCTAATATTTCTCTGATATCCACTACGATTGGATGCTAATCCAACCAGATCTATTCTGACTATCGGTAACCGACGCGATCAGTTAGATCTTATGCTTGTAGTTCTACAATGGGACGCGAAAGGGGCGTCCGGTGCAAGGTTTAAGGTTGAATAATCAAATAATCTAAAAGTATAAGATGAAAAGATGTTTCTTGCTGGAGAGCAAGTATCTCTTTTAAAGACCGGGTTGCCGCTAATACAACATGGTATGAATATTTTATACGACAAAATACGGTGTTGCCGCTAATACAACACATATTTTGTGCAGCAGGAAAAAGGTTCGTGAGCAGCGCTTCGAACCTCTGCTGTCTTTTCTTGAAAACAGAACACTTAACAGAAGATAGCAGATGCCAGTATCTGACACGTCTTCTTTCTTCAGTCTCTAAGTATCGAATAATTCGATCGTACGAGTGACGATCGTTTGGCTCGCAAGACTGAGCCATTTGGTCAATAATGAGATACTTGGCTCGCAAGATCGAGCCATTTGGTCAATAATGAGATACTTGGCTCGCAAGATCGAGCCATTTGGTCAATAATCAGATATTTTGCTCACAGATTGAGCCATTTGGTCCATAATGTTAAACATTATGATTCGCGTGCAACCAAGCTGGACGCATGCGGGTAAAGAATGAGATACCATTGTACCATTGTTACATACTGCTACGCCGGGCATGAAAGGAATTTAATAACGTTTAGGTTGGGGATGGGCAGGATTTGCACTGTCTTCAAATCTGGTGGGTTTTTGGGTTGACAATTGAATCATATTTTGTTTAGGGACTGGAAAGATTTGCACTGTGCGCAAATCTAATGGGTTTTTGGGTTGATGATTGAGTTGATGACTGAGTTATATTTTGGTCGGGGACTGGCAGGATTTGCACTGTGTTCAAATCTGGTGGGTTTTTGGGTTGATGATTGAGTTGATGACTGAATTATATTTTGGTTAGGGACTGGAAAGATTTGCACTGTGTTCAAATCTGGTGGATTTTTGGGTTGACAATTGAATTATATTTTGGTTACCGACTGGAAAGATGTGCACTGTGTTCAAAACTGGTGGGTTTTTGGGTTGACGATTGAATTATATTTTGGTTAGGGACTGGAAAGATTTGCACTTTGTTCAAATCTGGTGGGTTTTTGGGTTGACAATTGAATTATATTTTGTTTAGGGACTGGAAAGATTTGCACTGTGCGCAAATCTAATGGGTTTTTGGGTTGATGACTGAGTATATTTTGGTTAGGGATTGGCAGGATTTGCACTGTGTTCAAATCTGGTGGGTTTTTGGGTTGATGACTGAATTATATTTTGGTTAGGGACTGGAAAGATTTGCACTGTGTTCAAATCTGGTGGGTTTTGGGGTTGACGATTGAATTATATTTTGGTTACGGACTGGAAAGATGTGCACTATGTTCAAAACTGGTGGGTTTTTGGGTTGATGATTGAGTTATATTTTGGTTAGGGACTGGAAAGATTTGCACTGTGTTCAAATCTAATGGGTTTTTGGGTTGACGATTGAATTATATTTTGGTTAGGGACTGGAAAGATTTGCATAGTGTTCAAATCTGGTGGGTTTTTGGGTTGATGACTGAGTATATTTTGGTTGGGGATTGGCAGGATTTGCACTTTGTTCAAATCTGGTGGGTTTTCGGATTGATGACTGAGTTATATTTTGGTTAGGGTATGGAAAGATTTGCACTGCGTTCAAATCTGGTGGGTATTTGGGTTGATGACTGAGTTATATTTTGGTCGAGGATTGCCAAGATTTGCACAGTGTTTAAATCTGGTGGGTTTTTGGGTTCAAATCTGGCGGGTTTTTTGGGTTGACGATTGATTTATATTTTGGTTAGGGACTGGATGACTGAGTTACATTTTGGCCGGTGACTAGCAGGATTTGTACTGTGTTCAAATCTGGTGGGTTTTTGGGTTGATGACTGAGTTATATCTAGTACAAAAAGCGTGTAAGAATCTATAGGCGTAGTAACCAACGCGGATTGAATACTAGTATGTATCTAGTACACAAAACGTGTAGAAATCTACACTCGTACAAAAAACGTGTAGAATTCTACAGAAGTTGAAGTATCCTAGATGGGGGTACGGTATCTAGCGTACGAATCGATGATTTCGATCGATGATTTTGTACCGGTCACAAAAAAAAACTCTCCCACACAAACACACAGCATAAAAGAAAAATCACACTATAAACACTGTAAAATTACTTTTTCCTGTGTGTTTGTGGGTGAGAGTTTTTTTTGTCACGACGAGAAAAAAGTACTCTTTCCGATTCAATACCAAAAATTATCTAGTAAGGTGTAAACATCTTCTCGTGTAGAAACCTACGCGAATTCACTACTAGGAATTAGCTTGTACAAAAATGTGTAGAATTCTACACTATTACAAAATCGTGTAGAATTCTACAGAAGATTGAAGTATCCTCTACTTCGATCGATCGATGATTTTTTTTCTACCTCGCGACAAAAAAAAAACTCTCTCCCACACAAACAGTAATAATCTTTTCTTACCTTGCGACAGACCAAAAAATCACTTTTTTTACCTCTTGACAAAAAAAAACAATCACTTCATAATCAGCCTTTTTACATCCAACTTATTTGAGTAGAGTTGCTATTTGGCACTCTGTCGGTGAACGTGGGATTCCACCTAATCCTTTATAAGCATTAGGCAGGTTATCCGTGCTCAAATATTTTAGTCTGAAATAACAGCCTTGTACTGAAAAAAGAATTAGCTCGCATTGGAGAAGAGGTGGTTTGCTGGATAGATATTGTTTGAATTGGCCCACAAACATATATGTCTTGAAAGCAATAAATCTCTATCCATTGCTTCTATATCAACAGGCACGAGGTACTGTTTTTTGTGACAGAGGAGTAAGAAGGCTGCAAATCAACGGCAGCAGCAACAACAACAAATTCATCGGGACGATTGTCGGAACGTCAGAACAACAAGCAAAGGTAAGAATGAGAGAAATAGGCAACGGCAATGGCAATGGCAACGGCAACGGCAACGGCACCAAAGATTATACTGCCTCTGGCATTGCTGATACTCAATGTATTTCCTCCCTTTTGTTTTTGTCTTATTTCCATAGGACCGGATCGGAACAACGGATTGGAACGGAAGAACGGATAGGTGCGGGGAACAACAATGATTGTCGGAAGATCGAGGTGCGGGGAACAACGATTGTCGGAACAAGGATTGAGTGCAGATCGAGGTGCGGTGAATTTTCCCGGTTGGTGATAATTACAAATCGATCGGCATGTACATTATATTATTCTGTTGTTATTATTTACTCTATGTAGTACATCAATAGATACTCACCCATTTTGTTCAATTATCATATCATATATTTGAATAGAATCGTCGGCAATGACAACGGCAACGACTCATCAATTCGACAGCAAGCAACAGCGAGAGCAACAGCCACCGGGAAGGATGGAGCCGCAGAGCGAGAGCAACAACAGCAACCGGGCGGGGTTGGAGGCCCATTTTTTAGCCACATTTTGCCCATCATCTTTCCCATCCATGTTGAGTCATTTTTTTCTGATCCACTAGATCAATCAACTCGAAACTTGGGCGGCGTGTTCTTATATATGTAATGAAGAGGACCCTGCAATATCATTGCTGTTGGTGCCGTTGGTGCAGAGATATCTACTGTGACTGTTATTTGGGTTGCTTCCTTGAAATATAGCCAAATTTTGCCCCTCTGCTTCACCGGTTCGACTCTTCTGATCCGCTGGATCAATCAATTCGAAACTTGGGCAGCGTGTTCTTATATATGTAATAAAGCAGACCCTGCAATATCGTTGCTGTTGGTGCTGTTGGTGCAGAGATATCTGCTGTGACTGTTATTTGGGTTGCTTCCTTGAAATATAGCCGAATTTTGCCCCTCTGCTTCACCGATTTGATTCTTCTGGATCAATCAATTCGAAACTTGGTTGGCATGTTCTTATATATGTTATGAAGAGGACCCTGAAATATCATTGCTGTCGGTGCCGTCGATATGGAAATATCTGCTGTGACTGTTATTTGGGGTGTTTCTTTGAAATACAACCAATTTTTTCCCAATCTACTTCACCGGTTCGATTCTTCTATTCCTCTCAATCAATTGATCCGAAACTTGGAGGACGTTTCCATCTAGATGTAATGAAGAGATCTGTGCAATATCGTTGGCAGCGGCGACCTCGGTATGGAAATATCTGCTGTCACCGTTATTTGGATTGCTTCCTTGAAATACAACCAAATTTGTCACTCTGCAATGTTGAGTCTGTTCCTTCTAATCCGCTCAATGGATCAATACAAAACTTGGAAGGCCTCTTCTCATAGCTGTCAAAAAGACGCTCATGCAATATCATTGCTGTCGGTGTCGTTGTTATAGAGATAGTTGCTGTCGCCGTTATTTGGGTTGCTTCCTTGAAATACAACCAAATTTGTCACTCTGCAATGTTGAGTCCGTTCCTTCTAATCCGCTCAATGGATCAATACAAAACTTGGCAGGCGTCTTCTCGTAGATGTAATCAAGAAGACCCTGCAATATCATTGCTGTTGGTGTCGTTGTTATAGAGATAGTTGCTGTCGCTGTTATTTGGGTTGCTTCCTTGAAATACAACCAAATTTTCCCCTTCTGCTTCACCGGTTTGATTCTTGGGTTGATGACTGATTTATATTTAGGATAGGTGACGGAAGGACTTGTACTGTGTTCAAATATTGTGGGTTTTTGGATTGACGATTGAATTAGTATATTTTGGTTAGGGACTGGAAAGATTTGCACTGTGTTCAAATCTGGTGGGTTCTTGGGTTGATGACTGAGTTATATTTTTGTGGAAGATGGGCAAGATTTGCACTGTGTTCAAATATGGTGGGTTTTTGGGTTGATGACTGAGTTATATTTTGGTTGGGGACTGGCAGGATTTGCACAGTCTTCAAATCTGGTGGGTTTTTGGGTTGATGACTGAGTTATATTTTTGTGGGGGACTGACAGGATTTGCAGCGTGTTCAAATCTGGTGGGTTTTTGGGTTGATGACGGAGTTATATTTTGGTGGGGGGTGGGCAAGATTTGCACTGTGTTCAAATCTGGTGGGTTTTCAGGTTGATGACTGAGTTATATTTTGCTCTGGGACTGGCAGGATTTGCACTGTGATCAAATCTGGTGGGTTTTTGGGTTGAAGATTGAATTATATTTTGGTTAGGGACTGGAAAGATTTGCACTGTTTTCAAATCTGGGGGGGTTTTGGGTTGATGATTGAATTATATTTTGTTTAGGGACTGGATGATTTCCACAGTGATCAAATCTGGTGGGTGTTTGGGTTGATGATTGAATTATATTTCGGGTAGGGACTGGATGATTTGCACTGTGTTCAAATCTGGTAGGTTTTTTGGTTGATGACTGAGTTTGTCTGAGAACTGTTTCGCGGGGTTCAAATTTACTTCTCGCGCACAAATTTTGTGCAGTGATTTTAACACGGCATTATTTCTGGACACCCTGAAATTTGCGGGTAAGTGGCGGGCTATAAATTAACAGAGCACTATTTCTGTGCGCGTGATGCACATTACTCTACTCTCGAATAAAAATAATTTATTTCAGTCTCTAGCAGAACCCAATTATTATTCCGTATGAACAACACTTAATTCTTTTCACGAATAAAAAAGAAATCTTTACTCAGTATTAATTCTAAAATATTAATCTCCCAAATAACAATTCGATAGTGCTCCCCTAGTTGTGAATTATATTTCTCGACTACAATATTCCCTTTTTAAAATGTAGATTCTATTATGCTTGATTTATTCCTATTGCAATGTATTACGAATCCTCCATTATTTCTAATATTCTCAAAATTAAGTTCAAGATTATTAGTAGGTTTGTATTATGTATGTACTGTTATTTTCTACATTAGTTCACCAATAGATAAACTTTCATTCATCGATGCTGTTATTGCCGGATCAATATAGACGTTTCTTTTCTTTTTCTTTTTTGGTCCACTACAATTAGTGGAGCTGCTACTAGTAATATTTGCATCGCCATGCTTATTTTTCTTGGTGTAATCTGTTGAACTTTCGTTCCTAAATCTGTCCCTCATCATTTCTTCCAATTTCCTTCCTGTTTCTGGGTGTTTTTGCATCTCGCCAATTTTGTCGCACAAGTCACTGAACAACTCGCGTCCTTCCTCCATCCATCCATTTCTGCTTCCACTGTCTGAATCGCAGAAAAACAATTTGTCGCGGAATCGTGGCATCACCCTTTCGCCGCTGCTGGTTCACCCATACATGATGCTCATTGTAGATCAGTACCAATGCAAATGCTTCATCTGCTGTAGTAAATATATCACTCAGCAAGTGCCTCTCCTTCCGTTGTTTGAAATTGGAATTTGTCGGATTGATTGCCGACATGATTCTTGTAACAAAATAATAAAAATCTTCATCTTCCGCGTCTTTGTATGTTCTGTATTGAGGGTTTAAAATACCTGTGTCATCATATTCTGTGTCTTGAATAACTGCAACAGTACCAGGGAATGTGATAGGGACTCGACCTTTTCTGTTATCGTCTGTGCGGAAGTATCATCAGTATCAACGGGCAGCATGTTAGTGTTGTCGGACCAAAAATAGATTCCAAAATTCCTAATTTCAACAACCAATTCTCCCACCTGTATTTACCTATCCAGTTTTTTCTCGCTAATGTTTGTGAGTTGTGCCTCAATGCAGTCAGTACTGTCCCTACTCGTTTCCTGTAAAAGGAACAGAATGACGCAAGTGGAATATTTGGTGGCTTCATAACCGCACTTGATTGAACAGCTCTTTGTATTACATGCGCCGTTACCTTGTCATTGATAGGGAACTTCATGTTGGGGTACCAATGTTTTTTGACGTAATCCCTTAGCTGCTTGTCCACTGTTTCAGTCATATCACTCAAAGCCTTAAGCATATTGTTGTCTGTTATAAGCCCATATTTGTCTGTAATTGTACTTACTGCTCGTTCTCTTGTGTCGCCGGCATTATCAGTCCCCTCTCCCTGCATGGTTGCCTCCGTTTGTTTAGGTACCATTACTACCTTTCCCACCCCTATATGTGGTTCCCTCTCTTTTTGCCGTAAGTGTTTTGCCAGTTCCTGTGCCAATTTGTCATATTGGATTTTTTTCATGATACGTTCCGCAACATCCTCTAAATCGTAGCATTCTCCGCTAGATGTTTTCTCTACCACATTGGTTTTTGTTCCTTCTTTTTGTTGGTTCGTTGCTGTAGTGGTGGTTGTGTTGGTAATGCTCAGTGCTGGTTCGTTACTCTGGTTGATGGTGTTTTGTTCTTCCGTGTTTGTAGTAGTAGAAATTGTGTTGTCGGTACCATTTTTTTTACTGTTGCCCTTTGATGCGTTCATAGTTTTGGTATTACTGTTACACACTTTGTTAGTAATTGGGGTGTTTGTTTTCACTCTTTTTTCTTACCGTTGTTGTCCCCTGTATTTTGATGATCACCGGGCCGGATGGTTTTGTTGTTTCGAAGGGTCTTCCCCTCGGATTTTTTGCTTCGTCGTGTCTTTCCGATAGCATTCATATTTTTTTATTGTATTTTCTGAATACGGTGTCAATCAAGAATCATGTGTTTCTTTTTGTGTGGTTTTGTGTGTGTACTAATAATTTTGTCGGGTTGTGTACGGTGTTTTGTGTTGTGTGTGTCGTGTGTGTGTGTGTGTATGGTGTTTCGTGTAGTATGTGTACGATGTTTTGTGTGTAGAGTTTTTCTGTCGGTTCTGTACTATGTTGTTTGCCCTGGCTTGGGCGCGCTGTTATATTTGTAGAAGTAGATCACGTACCTGTGCCAGCCAGCCCTCCCGCGCCATAATTTTTTCAGAAGGGAAACTTTTGATAAAACTAAGGTTATGTATTTCAATCCTCTAGTCACATGTAGAATCTCGTAGACTGCACCTAACATACTGTACTGTCTTGTGTGCCATTTGTATCTACAAACCACAACATTGTCTGTACTGTGTGTGGCAAAGTTGTTCCCAATATGCATTTAAAAGTTGTTCCCAACATGCATTTCTTAAGTCATGTGATATGCATTCATGGCCTGGTACAAAAACTTTGGTAGTCATTACCAAATGAGACTGTTTGTGCCCTGGAATTGCACCAAAAATACCCTCATGTTTGCCATATGGATAGTCAAACCACAACATTTCCAGCATTCTGTGTGACAAAGTTGTTCCCAATATGCATTTGATGATTCCTGATAAATGTATTCATGGCTTGGACCGGATACTTTTGGAGTCCTTACCCAATAAGTAAGTTTGTGCCCAGGAATTGCACCAAAAATACCTTCATTTTTGCCATTTGGAGAGTCAAACCACAACATTTTGGGCATTCTGTGTGACAAAGTTGTTCCCATCATGAATTTGATGAGTCATGATGAATGTATTCATGGCTTGGACCATATACTTTTTGAGTCATTACCCACTAATTTAGTTTGTGCCCTGGAATTGCACCAAAAATACCCTCATTTTTGCCATTTGGAGAGTCAAACCACAACATTTTGGGCATTCTGTGTGACAAAGTTGTTCTCATTATGCATTTGATGAGTCATGATGAATGTATTCATGGCTTGGACCCGATACTTTTTGAGTCATAACCCAATAAGTTAGTTTGTGCCCAAGAATTGCACCAAAAATACCCTCATTTTTGCCATTTGTAGAGTCAAACCTTAAGATTTTGGGCATTCTATGTGACAAAGTTGTTCCCAATATGCAATTGATGAGTCATGATGAATGTATTCATTGCTTGGACCAGATACTTTTTGAGTCCTTACCCAATAAGTTAGTTTGTGCCCTGGAATTGCACCAAAAATACCCCCATGTTTGCCATTTGTAGAGTCAAACCTTAAGATTTTGGGCATTCTATGTGACAAAGTTGTTTCCAATATGCATTTGATGAGTCATGATGAATGTATTCATGGCTTGGACCCGATACTTTTTGAGTCATTACCCAATAAGTAAGTTTGTGCCCTGGAATTGCACCAAAAATACCCCCATGTTTGCCATTTGTAGAGTCAAAAAACATCATTTTGGGCATTGTGTGTGACAAAGTTGTTCCCAATATGCATTTGATGAGTCATGATGAATGTATTCATCGCTTGGACCAGATACTTTTGGAGTCATTACCCAATAAGTTAGTTTGTGCCCTGTAATTGCACCACAAATACCCCCATGTTTGCCATTTGGAGAGTGAAACCACAACATTTTGGGCATTCTGTGTGACAAAGTTGCTCCCAATATGCATTTGATGAGTCATGATGAATGTATTCATGGCTTGGACCAGATCCTTTTTTTGTCATTACCCAATAAGTTAGTTTGTGCCCTGGAATTGCACCAAAAATACCCCCATGTTTGCCATTTGTAGAGTCAAACCTTAAGATTTTGGGAATTCTATGTGACAAAGTTGTTTCCAATATGCATTGGATGAGTCCTGATGAATGTATTCATCGCTTGGACCCGATACTATTTGAGTCATTACCCAATAAGTTAGTTTGTGCCCTAGAATTGCACCAAAAATACCCTCATGTTTGCCATTTGGAGAGTCAAACCACATCATTTTGGGCATTCTGTGTGGCAAAGTTTTTCCCAATATGGTTAGGGTTACATCCGGTTCGCAAATTCAGTAATTATTTGTTCTTATATGTGGACTTCTCGCAAGTTCTTTCCCCCTCTGTACCATGTTGATACACTACTAGTGTGTATCTTGTACAACAAGCTTGTATTAATCCTCTCGCGTCCAATCCTACACCCTAACCCTAAACCTAAACCCGAACCCTACACCCTAACCCTAAACCCTAACCCAAACCCTAACGAATTCAATATCCCAAAATATCTAGTACTTAAAACACGTACAAACGTACACGTGTAGAAACCTACGTGGATTGAGTAACGAAAATTATGAAGTACTAAAAACATGTAGAAATCTACTCGCGTAGAAACCTACAGGGATTCAATACCAAAAATTATGTAGTAAGTTGTAAACATCTTTTCGTGTAGAAACCTACGCGGATTCAGTACTGAAAATTTATCTTTTACTAAAAAAGTGTACCGTAGGATTCATGTAGAATCGATCGATCGATCGAAGTAAAACGAAAATCGTACGGCGAAAAAAAAAAATCTCTCTCACACAAACACACAGTAATTTTATTTTCTACCTCACGACAAAAAAATCACTTTTTTTACCTCGCGACAAAAAAAAACAATCACTTCATAATCTTCTTACATCCGACTTATTTGAGTAGAGTGTTGGTTCTTGCAATCAACACTCCGTCCGAGAACGTGGGATCCGACCCTCTTCACCGAGCACAATGATCCGTTCTCAGATATTTCAGTCCGAAATAACAGCCTTGTACTGCAAAAGAAGTAGTTAGCATTTGACGAGAAGGGGATTTGCTGGATAGATAGTGTTGTTCGGATTCGCGACCCAAACAGATACGTCTTGAAAGAAGCAATGAACCGGCATCGTCCCTTGCAATTATATCAACAGGAACAAGATACTGTTTTTCGTGACACAGGAGTAAGAAGTCTGCCAATCTACGGCATTTCATCGGGACAATTCCAAGCAGCAACAACGTATCGGCGGCAACAACGTATTGGCGGCAACATCGTATCGGCGGCAACATCGTATTGGCGGCAACGGTAAAAGGAATCAGAACAAGCAAAGGTAAGAATGAGAGAGATAGACAATGATTATACTGCCTCCGGCATTGCTGATACTCAATGTATTTCCTCCCTTCTGTGTTTGTTCTCATTTTCATAGGACCGGATTGGAACAACAAATCGGAACCAACGGATCGGAATCAACGGATTGGAATCAACGGATTGGAATCAACAGATCGGAATCAACAACAATCGTCGGAAGGTCGAGGGGGGGAAACAACGGATCCGTCGGCAAATCTTTAGTCTTCCCTGTAGGTGCAGGGAATTTTCCTGGTTGGTGATAATTACGAATCGGTCGGCATGTACATTATCATATTATTCTGTTGTTATTATTTACTATATGTAGTACATCAATAGATACTCACCCATTTTGTTCAATTATCATATCATATATTTGAATAGAATCGTCGGCAATGACAACGGCAACGACTCATCAATTCGACAGCAAGCAACAGCGAGAGCAACAGCCACCGGGAAGGATGGAGCCGCAGAGCGAGAGCAACAACAGCAACCGGGCGGGGTTGGAGGCCCATTTTTTAGCCACATTTTGCCCATCATCTTTCCCATCCATGTTGAGTCATTTTTTTCTGATCCACTAGATCAATCAATTCGAAACTTGGGCGGCGTGTTCTTATATATGTAATGAAGAGGACCCTGCAATATCATTGCTGTTGGTGCCGTTGGTGCAGAGATATCTACTGTGACTGTTGTTTGGGTTGCTTCCTTGAAATGTAGCCAAATTTTGCCCCTCTGCTTCACCGGTTCGATTCTTCTGATCCGCTGGATCAATCAATTCGAAACTTGGGCAGCGTGTTCTTATATATGTAATAAAGCGGACCATGCAATATCGTTGCTATTGGTGCCGTTGGTGCAGAGATATCTGCTGTCACTGTTGTTTGGGTTGCTTCCTTGAAATGTAGCCAAATTTTGCCCCTCTGCTTCACCGGTTCGATTCTTCTGATCCGCTGGATCAATCAATTCGAAACTTGGGCAGCGTGTTCTTATATATGTAATAAAGCAAACCATGCAATATCGTTGCTGTTGGTGCCGTTGGTGCAGAGATATCTGCTGTGACTGTTATTTGGGTTGCTTCCTTGAAATGTAGCCAAATTTTGCCCCTCTGCTTCACCGGTTCGATTCTTCTGATCCGCTAGATCAATCAATTCGAAACTTGGGCGGCGTGTTCTTATATATGTAATGAAGAGGACCCTGCAATATCATTGCTGTTGGTGCCGTTGGTGCAGAGATATCTACTGTGACTGTTGTTTGGGTTGCTTCCTTGAAATGTAGCCAAATTTTGCCCCTCTGCTTCACCGGTTCGACTCTTCTGATCCGCTGGATCAATCAATTCGAAACTTGGGCAGCGTGTTCTTATATATGTAATAAAGCGGACCCTGCAATATCGTTGCTGTTGGTGCCGTTGGTGCAGAGATATCTGCTGTCACTGTTGTTTGGGTTGCTTCCTTGAAATATAGCCGAATTTTGCCCCTCTGCTTCACCGGTTCGATTCTTCTGATCCGCTGGATCAATCAATTCGAAACTTGGGCAGCGTGTTCTTATATATGTAATAAAGCGGACCCTGCAATATCGTTGCTGTCGGTGTCGTTGATATGGAGATATCTGCTGTGACTGTTATTTGGGGTGTTTCTTTGAAATACAACCAAATTTTCCCAATCTGCTTCACCGGTTCGATTCTTCTATTCCTCTCAATCAATCGATCCGAAACTTGGAGGACGTTTCCATCTAGATGTAATGAAGAGATCTGTGCAATATCGTTGGCAGCGACGACCTCGGTATGGAGATATCTGCTGTCACTGTTGTTTGGGTTGCTTCCTTGAAATACAACCAAATTTGTCACTCTGCTATGTTGAGTCTGTTCTTTCTAATCCGCTCAATGGATCAATACAAAACTTGGCAGGCCTCTTCTCATAGATGTAATGAAGAGGCCCCTGCAATATCGTTGCTGTTGGTGTCGTTGTTATAGAGATATCGGCTGTCGCCGTTATTTGGGTTGCTTCCTTGAAATACAACCAAATTTGTCACTCTGCTATGTTGAGTCTGTTGCTTCTAATCCGCTCAATGGATCACTACGAAACTTGGCAGGCCTCTTCTCATAGATGTAATGAAGAGATCCCTGCAATATCGTTGCTGTTGGTGTCGTTGTTATAGAGATATCGGCTGTCGCCGTTATTTGGGTTGCTTCCTTGAAATACAACCGAATTTGTCACTCTGCTATGTTGAGTCCGTTGCTTCTAATCCGCTCACTGGATCAATACGAAACTTGCAGGCCTCATCCTTCTTGATATAATGAAGAGATCCCTGCAATATCATTGCCGCCGGTGACTCCAGTATGGAGATATCTGCTTGTTATTTGGAGTGTGTGTGTGTGTGTTTTCTGTGTGGAAAAAACGGATTTGGAGTTTCTGCTTAGCCTTCCCATCTGAATAGCCATCAGAATAGCGAATAGCCATTGGATAGCCCTTTGATTGCCATTCTTGGTCAGCAAATCAGTAAAGTAACATGCTGGTGCTCAAACCTGGTAGAGTTTGTACATGCCTGCCTCCATTCTCTCCTCTATCCAAGGGGAAAAAGATGGGTTGAATTTTTCTTATCTTTGTCATTTGGATTTATCTTTGCCGTTTGAATACCCTTCCCAACCAAAATGTGTAGGTATTTGAGCTGTTGTCCTTTTGTACTATTTGTATGGTGGTGAACCTTCATGGTCTGTTCTAGTGAAGGAGAAACAGAAGGGTCGTTGCAGGGTCGTCAAAATGGAAGTTAATGACATTGGTGATTTTGATGATCGGAATTCCTATCAAAAATAAATCATGTCTTTGAGGGTTTTTCTGCTGTGTTTGCAGGGTCTTTTCACTTGTTCTTTTTTTGAAGAGATTTCAGTGTACGGAGCACACACATGTTCATTACCTGTAGACTTGTACATGGTTTTTGTACTGTGCATTTATTGTGGTATTTTGTACATAGTGTGTTACTAAGTGCAGTTAACAGCATGTTGCGAATATGAGAGAAAATCATTTGTGCGTAAGAAGTTTGACACAAAATATTGTTCATCACGGCAACTTTATGATATCCCTAACCCTGAAAATGTTATTTAATTGATTATTTTTATTCCACCAAGTCGAGAGTGAGTTTTAGGTGATGATCCAGATAGGGATCGATGAGATATTGTCTGGAAAGGAGAAGCGCGCGACACGCGAGGTATTTTAGTAGACACGCGACCATAAAAGATAGGAAATTTTAAAAATAGGGTCGAGAATTTTAAAAATACCGCGCGAGAGCCCGCGGGAGGTAAAGAAACAGTTCTTGGACGTTATATTTCAGCCGGGGATCATCAGGATTTGCACAATGTTCAAATAAGGTGAGTTTTTGAGTTGATGACTGAGTTATATTTTGGTCAGGGATTGGCAGGATTTCCACTGTGTTCAAATCTGGTGGGTTTTTGGGTTGATGACTGAGTTATAGTTAAGTCGGGGACTGGCAAGATTTGCACAGTGTTCAAATCTGGTGGGTTTTTGGTTTGATGACTGAGTTTTATTTTGGTCGGGGACTGGCAGGATTTGCACTGTGTTCAAATATGGTGGGTTTTTGGGTTGAGATTGGCAAGATTTGCACAGTGTTCAAATCTGGTGGGTTTTTGGGTTGATGACTGAGTTATATTTTGGTTAGGGACTGGAAAGATTTGCACTGTGTTCAAATATTGTGGGTTTTTGGGTTGATGACTGAGTAATATTTTGGTCGGGGATTGGCAGGATTTGCACTGTCGTCCGAGAACTGTTTCGCGGGGTTCGAATTTACTTCTCGCGCACAAATTTTGTGCGTGATTTTAACACGGCAATATTTCTGGATACCCTGAAATTTGCGACGATCGTATAAGGGTATATGTAAACTCAGCACTATTTCTGTGCGCGTGATGCACATTACTCTACTCTCAAATAAAAATAATTTATTTCAGTCTCTAGCAGAACCGAATTATTATTCTGTACGAACAACACTTACTTCTATTCACGAATAAAAAAGAAATCTTGAGTCAGTATTAATTCCAAAATATTAATCTACCAAGCAACAATTCGATTCTGCTCCCCTAGTTGTGAATTATATTTCTTGACTACAATATTCCCTTTTTAAAATGTAGATTCTATTATGCTTGATTTATTCCTATTGCGACGTATTACGAATCCTCCATTATTTCTAATATTCTCAAAATTAAGTTCAAGATTAGTAGTAGTTTTGTATTATGTATGTACTGTTATTTTCTACATTAGTTCACCCATAGATAAACTTTCATTCATCAATGCTGTTATTGCCGGATCAATATAGACGTTTCTTTTCTTTTTCTTCTTTGGTCCACTACAATTAGTGGAGCTGCTACTAGTAATATTTGCATCGCCCTGCTTATTGTTGGTGTAATTTGTCGAACTTTCGTTCCTAAATCTGTCCCTCATCATTTCTTCCAATTTCCTTCCTGTTTCTGGGTGTTTTCGCATCTCGCCAATTTTGTCGCACAAGTCACTGAACAACTCTTGTCCTTCCTCCATCCATCCATTTCTGCTTCCACTGTCTGAATCGCAGAAAAAAAATTTGTCGCGGAATCGTGGCATCACCCTTTCGCCGCTGCTGGTTCACCCATACATGATGCTCATTGTAGATCAGTACCAATGCAAATGCTTCATCTGCTGTAGTAAATATATCACTCAGCAAGTGCCTCTCCTTCCGTTGTTTGAAATTGGAATTTGTCGGATTGATTGCCGACATGATTCTTGTAACAAAATAATAAAAATCTTCATCTTCCGCGTCTTTGTATGTTCTGTATTGAGGGTTTAAAATACCTGTGTTTTCATATTCTGTGTCTTGAATAACTGCAACAGTACCAGGGAATGTGATAGGGACTTGACCTTTTCTGTAATCGTCTGTACGGAAGTATCATAAGTATCAACGTGCAGCATGTTAGTGTTGTCGGACCAAAAATAGATTCTCAAAATCCTAATTTCAACAACCAATTCTCCCACCTGTATTTACCTATCCAGTTTTTTCTCGCTAATGTTTGTGAGTTGTGCCTCAATGCAGTCAGTACTGTCCCTACTCGTTTCCTGTAAAAGGAACAGAATGCCGCAAGTGGAATATTTTGTGGCTTCATAACCGCACTTTCTCCAACAGCTTTATTTATTACAAGCGCCGTTACCTTGTCATTGATAGGGAACTTCATGTTGGGGTACCAATGTTTTTTGACGTAATCCCTTAGCTGCTTGTCCACTGTTTCAGTCATATCACTCAAAGCCTTAAGCATATCGTTGTCTATTATAAGTCCATATTCGTCTGTAATTGTACTTACTGCTCGTTCTCTTGTGTCGCCGGCATTGTAACTCCCCTCTCCCTGCATGGTTGCCTCCGTTTGTTTAGGTACCATTACTACCTTTCCCACCCCTATATGTGGTTCCCTCTCTTGTTTCCGTAAGCGTTTTGCCACTTCCTCTGCCAATTTGTCATATTGGATATTTTTCATGACATGTTCGGCAATATCCTCTAAATTGTAGCATTCTCCGTTAGATGTTTTCTCTACCACATTGGTTTTTGTTCCTTCTTTCTGTTGGTTCGTTACTGTAGTGGTGGTTGTGTTGGTAATGGTCAGCGCTGGTTCGTTACTCTGGTTGATGGTGTTTTGTTCTTCCGTGTTTGTAGTAGTAGAAATTGTGTTGTCGGAACCATTTTTTTTACTGTTGCCCTTTGATGCGTTCATAGTTGTGGTATTACTGTTACTCACTTTGCTAGTAATTGCGGTGTTTGTTTTAACTCTTCTTTTCTTACCGTTGTTGTCCCCTGTATTTTGTTGATCACCGGGCCGGATGGTTTTGTTGTTTCGAAGGGTCTTCCCCTCGGATTTTTTGCTTCGTCGTGTCTTTCCGATAGCATTCATATTTTTTTATTTTATTTTCTGAATACGGTGTCGATCAAGAATCATGTGTTTCTTTTTGTGTGGTTTTGTGTGTGTACTAATAATTTGTCGGGTTGTGTACGGTGTTTTGTGTTGTGTGTGTTGTGTGTGTCGTGTGTGTGTGTGTGTGTGTACGGTGTTTCGTGTAGTATGTGTACGATGTTTTGTGTGTAGAATTTTTCCGTGGGTTCTGTACTATGTTGTTTGCCCGAACATCTTCTGTGTGTTGTCTGGTTTTGGGCGCGCTGTTATATTTGTAGCAGTAGATCACGTACCTGTGCCAGCCACCCCTCCCGCGCCATAATTTTTTCAGAAGGGAAACATTTGATCACACTAAGGTTATGTATTTCAATCCTCTAGTCACATGTAGAATCTCGTAGACTGCTGCACCTAACATACCGTACTGTCTTGTGTGCCATTTGTATCTACAAACCACATCATTGTCTGTACTGTGTGTGTCAAAGTTGTTCCCAATATGCATTTAAAAGTTGTTCCCCACATGCATTTCATAAGTCATGTGATATGCATTCATGGCCTGGTACAAAAACTTTGGTAGTCATTACCAAATGAGACTGTTTGTGCCCTGGAATTGCACCAAAAATACCCTCATCATGTTTGCCATTTGTAGAGTCAAACCACAACATTTTGGGCATTCGGAGTGGCAAAGTTGTTCCCAATATGCATTTGATGAGTCATGATAAATGTATTCATAGTTTTGACCGGATACTTTTGGAGTCAGTGAATGTATTCATGGCTTGGACCCGATACTTTTTGAGTCATTACCCAATAAGTTAGTTTGTGCCCTGGAATTGCACCAAAAATACCCTCATGCTTGTCAGTTGGAGAGTGAAACCTTAAGATTTTGGGCATTCTATGTGTCCTAGTTGTTTCCAATATGCATTGGATGAGTCATGATGAATGCATTCATGGCTTGGACCCGATACTATTTGAGTCATTACCCAATCAGTTAGTTTTTGCCCTAGAATTGCACCAAAAATACCCCCATGTTTGCCATTTGTAGAGTCAAACCTTACGATTTTGGGCATTCTATGTGACAAAGTTGTTTCCAATATGCATTGGATGAGTCATGATGAATGCATTCATGGGTTGGACCCGATACTATTTGAGTCATTACCCAATAAGTTAGTTTGTGCCCTGGAATTGCACCAAAAATACCCCCATGTTTGCCATTTGTAGAGTCAAACCTTAAGATTTTGGTCATTCTATGTGCCACAGTTGTTCCCAATATGCATTGGATGAGTCATGATGAATGTATTCATGGCTTGGACCCGATACTTTTTGAGTCATTACCGAATAAATTAGTTTGTGCCCTGGAATTGCACCAAAAATACCCTCATGTTTGTCAGTTGGAGAGTCAAACCACAACATTTACAGCATTCTGTGTGACAAAGTTGTTCCCAATATGTATTTGATGAGTCATGAGGAATGTATTCATTGCTTGGACCGGATACTTTTTGAGTCATTACCCAATAAGTTAGTTTGTGCCCTGGAATTGCACCAAAAATACCCTCATGTTTGTCAGTTGGAGAGTCAAACCTTAAGATTTTGGGCATTCTATGTGACAAAGTTGTTCGCACTATGCATTTGATGAGTCATGATGAATAAATTCATGGCTTGGACCAGATACTTTTTGAGTCATTACCCAATAAGTTAGTTTGTGCCCTGGAATTGCACCAAAAATACCCCCATGATTGCCATTTGTAGAGTCAAACCTTAAGATTTTGGGCATTCTATGTGACAAAGTTGTTCCCAATATGCATTGGATGAGTCATGATGAATGTATTCATGGCTTGGACCCGATACTATTTGAGTCATTACCCACAAATTTATTTTTTGCCCTGGAATTGCACCAAAAATACCCTCATGTTTGCCATTTGGAGAGTCAAACCACAACATTTAGGGCATTCTGTGTGACAAAGTTGTTCCCAATATGCATTTGATGAGTCATGATAAATGTATTCATGGCTTGGACCAGATACTTTTTGAGTCATTACCCAATAAGTAAGTTTGTGCCCAGAAATTGCACCAAAAACACCCTCATCTTTTCCATTTCGAGAGTCAAACCACAACATTTTGGGCGTTCTGTGTGACAAACTTGTTCCCAATATGTATTTGATGAGTCATGATGAATGTATTCATGGCTTGGACCAGATACTTTTGGAGTCATTACCCAATAAGTTAGTTTGTGCCCTAGAATTACACGAAAAATACCCTCATGTTTGCCATTTCGAAAGTCAAACCACAACATTTCCAGCATTCTATGTGACAAAGTTGTTCCCAATATGCATTGGATGAGTCATGATAAACGTATTCATAGCTTGGACCGGATACTTTTGGAGTCATTACCCAATTAGTTAGTTTGTGCCCTAGAATTGCACCAAAAATACCCCCATGATTGCCATTTGTAGAGTCAAACCTTAAGATTTTGGGCATTCTATGTGACAAAGTTGTTCCCAATATGCATTGGATGAGTCATGATGAATGTATTCATGGCTTGGACCCGATACTATTTGAGTCCTTACCCAATAAGTTAGTTTGTGCCCTGGAATTGCACCAAAAATACCCCCATGTTTTCCATTTGTAGAGTCAAACCACAACATTTTGGGCATTCTATGTGACAAAGTTGTTTCCAATATGCATTGGATGAGTCATGATGAATGTATTCATGGCTTGGACCCGATACTTTTTGAGTCATTACCCAATAAGTTAGTTTGTGCCTTAGAATTGGACCAAAAAACCCCCATGATTGCAATTTGGAGAGTCAAACCTTAAGATTTTGGGCATTCTATGTGACAAAGTTGTTCCCAATATGCATTGGATGAGTCATGATGAATGTATGCATGTCTTGTACCCGATACTATTTGAGTCATTACCCAATAAGTTAGTTTGTGCCCTGGAATTGCACCAAAAATACACCCATGATTGCAATTTGGAGAGCCAAACCTTAAGATTTTGGGCATTCTATGTGACAAAGTTGTTCCCAATATGCATTGGATGAGTCATGATGAATGTATTCCTGGCTTGGACCAGATATTAATGTAGTCATTACCCAATAACTCAGTTTGTGCCCAGAAATTGCACCAAAAATACCCCCATGATTGCCATTTGTAGAGTCAAACCTTAAGATTTTGGGCATTCTATGTGACAAAGTTGTTCCCAATATGCATTGGATGAGTCATGATGAATGTATTCATTGCTTGGACCGGATACTTTTGGAGTCATTAGCAAATAAGTTAGTTTGTGCCCTGGAATGCGTTCTGTGTGGAAAAGTTTTTTCCAATATGGTTAAGGTTACATCCTGTTCGAAAATTCAGTAATTATTGGTTCTTATATGTGGACTTCTCGCAAGTTCTTTACCCCTGCCGAAAATTATCTAGTACAAAGAACATGTACGAATCCACACCTGTCTTTTTCGAACGTACACGTACGACATTCTTTTTCGAACGTACATACATACCGTACATACGAGATTCTTCGTACGTACAAGATTCTTTTTCGAACGTCGTACGTACGAGATTCTGATTGATTTTTTTTCTCGTACGTACGAATTATCTAGTACAAAAAACGTGTAGAATTTTACACAAATCTACACTAGTACCAAATCCTGTAAAATTGTACAGGATGTATGATTTTTTTTTACCTCGCGACAAAAAAAAAATCTTTCCCACACAAACACTAATAAACTTTTCTTACCTCGCGACAAACAAAAAAGATCACTTTTTCTACCTCGCGACAAAAAAAATCACTTTTTCTACCTCGCAACAAAAAAAGGAATCTACCTCGCAACAAAAAAATCACTTCATAATCTGCCTTCTTACATCCGACTTATTTGAGTAGAGTGTTGGTTCTTGCAATCAACACTCCGTCCGAGAACGTGGGATCCGACCCTCTTTGAGCACAACGATCCGTTCTCATTTATTTTAGTCCGAAATAACAGCCTTGTACTGGAAAAGAAGTAGTTAGCATTTGACGAGAAGGGGATTTGCTGGATAGATATTGTTTGGACTGCAGCCTTACATATACGTCTTGAAATCAATGAACTGGCTTTGTCCCTTGCAATTATATCAACAGGAACAAGGTACTGTTTTTCGTGACATGGAGTAAGAAGTATTCTACGGCAGCAACTACAATTTCATCGGGAAGGTTGTCGGAACGTCGGGACGTCGGAACAAGCAAAGGTAAGAATGAGAGAGATAGACAATGATTATACTGCCTCTGGCATTGCTGATACTCAATGTATTTCCTCCCTTCTGGTTTCTTCTCATTTTCATAGGACCAGATCGTAACAAAGGATTGGAACAGATCAACGGATAGGTGCGGGGAACAACAACGATCGTCGGAAGATCGAGGTGCGGGGAACAACGATTGTCAGAACAACGATTGAGTGCAGATCGATGTGCGGCAAATTTAATATATTACTCTGGTGTTATTATTTACTCTATGCACTACATCAATAGATACTCATCCATTTTGTTCAATTATCATATATTTGAATAGGATCGTCGGCAAAGGCAACACGACGCGCCACAATCGGGAACGATCGAATCAATCGGGAACGATCGAAGCAAGCGGGAACGATCGAAGCAACCGTGAACCAGAAGCAAGCGGGAACAATCTATGCAACCGGGCACCATCCAATAGAAGCAAATCAAAGCGTGAACGATCGAACTCCTCCACCGGGCAAGCGGCAGCAATAGCAACAGCGAGAGCAACAGCGGGAAGCAACAGCGAGAGCAACAGGGGCAAGCGGCAGCGACACCAATCGATCCAACACGAATCGATCTGCAACACCAATCGATACGCAACACGAACCAATCAATCCAGAAGCAAGCGGGAACCATCGAACCAAGCGGGCTTGCTCCTCCACCGGTACTCCACCCGAATCGACCCTCCACGGGCGCTCCACACGAATTACTCCTCCTCCGTCACCGGCGCAAACCCTAGTAGTAGAAGGCAACAACAGCAACGAATCGGCCTCCAATCAGTTAGCAGATTCTAAGATACCAACTTCTCCGATAGTCCGCACCTCCAACAAGCGTCCAGTCGTCTCGTTTTGGTCCCCACATATCCGCACCTCCTTGCACCTCCAGTCGCTCTCCCTAATCCGCGCCTCCAATAAGTTTGCACATTCTACCTAAGATACCAACTTCTCCGATAGTCCGCACCTCCAACGTGTCGAACCACAAAGCAAGAGCAAGATCAGCTGCCGCCGGGAACGATCGAACCGCAAAGCGTGAGCAACAGCAAGAGCAACAGCAGCAGCCACCGGGAACGATCTAACCGCAGCGAGATCAACATCGAGAGCCACCGGGAACGATTGACATCTGGAACGATCTAACCTCAATCGGCATCGGCATCGGCATCGGCATCGGCAGGAGCAACAGCAACAGCAGCAAGCGGCAGCAGCAAGAGCAACAGCAGCAAGCGGCAGCAGCGAGAGCAACAGCAGCAAGCGGAAACGATTGAACCCACCGCAACCGGAAACGATAACACCAATCGATCCAACACCAATCGATCCAACACCAATCGATCTGCAACACGAATCGATCTGCAAAACGAATCGATCTGCAAAACGAATCGATCCAACACCAATCAATCTGATCCAACAGCTCCTCCACCGGGGATCTGGCATCAAATCGATCCTAATCCACAGGCGCTCAGCAACGAATCTTCGGCATAGAAACGCTCCTCCTCCACCGGCACCGGCGCTCGTCAACGAATCAGCGAAACGTTCTTCCTCCACCGGCGCTCGGCAACGAATCAGCGAAACCTCCTCCAACGTCGCTCCACCGACGTCGCTCCTCCTCCACCGGCGCTCCGGGATCGAATCGCTCGTCCACCGGCGCTCTTCCTCCACCGGCGATCTGGGATCGAATCGCTCTTCCACCGGCGCTCCTAATCCAACGTCGCTCCTCCTCCACCGGCGCTCCGGGATCGAATCGCTCGTCCACCGGCGCTCCTCCTCCACCGGCGATCCGGGATCGAATCGCTCTTCCACCGGCGCTCCTAATCCAACGTCGCTCCACCATCGTCGCTCCTCCTCCACCGGCGATCCGGGATCAAATCGCTCGTTCACCGGCGCTCCTCCTCCACTTAAGCTCCTCCTCCTCCTACACCGGCGATCAACCAACGTCGATCCTCCTACACCTCCACCAGCAAGCGGCACTCCATCGGCAAATCGATTCGTCCTCGTCATCCTCCAACGGCAATTCGTCTCGGCAACAATGAAACCAACCACAACGAATGGAAAGCAATTGTCAGCACGAGGAAGGAGGCAAAAAGCAAATAGGAAACATGAGAGAAGACATAAACAGAGAATGTCTTCCAACTTTCTGAGGATTGCTGCACCGGTGTCAAAGAGCCACGAAACTTATACGAACTTGTCTCTGATAAAACCGATGAAAAAGGAAAGGAATAGGCGTTCAACTTGCAAAGATGGCGTCCGTACAATAGCGCTGAAAAATAAATCCAGTACCGCTGCCGTGGCAGGTAAATACATGGAGACAGATTGGGGTGGCAAGACAGGCGGAAAGAAGAAGTATCAACCGGAACAGGCTTTGTCAATCGAAAACTACAATACATTGGATAGTACGAAGGATGAGCATATTCTTGCGTTTGATCCTTACGAACCATCATTGCGAATTTTTGCCAAAGTTTCACGCCATTTTGCGGAACGACACCTCGCTTCGAAGAATAATATCGAATTGTTGAGACAGTTTGCTCCTGCCATTGTTGGAGCAAAACCAACCGTTGGAAGAGGGGTTAAGCGCGGCAGTATCAATGATGATTATGCTATCATTGGAATTCGACCAGAAAGATTGGATTCAAATATTGGTGAGTATGTTTTCAAAAGTCATGTCGATCCCAGCATCAAACTAGAGCTAGAAGAGACAACAGTTGAAATTGTGAAGCATATGCATCATAGTTTAATTGACGTCGAACCATTTGTTGCGGAGGAAATGGATGTGTTGTCTCAGATTCTGTCTCGTACAAAGCTAAATGCAATTGGGCAGCAGGCCTTAGCATTTTCGATCGGTCGCAACTACCATTCTAGATGCCATGTGGACGATGACATGTACTACACTCGTTTGACAGTAATTGCTCCGGCGGAAGTGTCTGCTGACGAGGTGATTTATTATTTTGTCTTCCCCACGTATGGAGTGAAAGTTCCATTGAGGTCAGGAGATACTCTATTGTTCAATCCATTAGTATTACATAGCTGTTCGAATCCAAAATACGAAGGCTGTTATATTATGAGCGCCTATGTATCTCGCAAAACTGTGCTTAGAGCTAACCCTCTATAGTAAAATTAAACAATAGTTTAAAGTTAGCTGGTACATTCACCCTTGCTACTCAATCAGAACTGCTGTCCGAGCTTTCGCTCTCTGAACTAGATAGAGAATCACTGGATTCGTTATCATTCAATGCCATCTCAAACGGTTCCAACTGGATGTCGTCCTGTAGTGTGCATGCGTTGTACAAAGATTCGTAAGACGGTGGTGTAGCAGCATTTTTGCTTTCAAAAAAATGTAGCCAGGAGATCCGATTCGATATCACTAGCCAATCGCAATTGGTTATGGACCCATCAAGGCCTTGCTCTGGAACAACTGCCAGCTCGGAATGGATAGTGTCGACATGAAATAGGTACAGTGAATTCATCAGGCGACCACGTTGGACAAATTCAGAAGCTGTTTTCTTAGGCACATCTTGAAACCGACGAGCCACAGCATACATTCCGTTTGTATCAATTGGATAGCCACCAATACTACTGTATGGCTGCTTCAAACTCTGTACAGTTAAGAAGCATACCAGATGGCACGGTATGAGCTTGGGATTGTTATTTAAATCAAAGTCCAATTTCATCAAACACCAATCCATCCAGACGGAGTTCAGCAGAGAACTATCCGATCTATATGAAGGATGCGAGCGAAATATAAAATTAGACCCACAAGCAACATCGAAACGATTGTGCTCTGTAACTCCACAAATGTGTGAAGGATTCTCCAATAAAGGTAGCACAGAATCACAAACAAAGTCGAGTATGTCAGAAGGAAAAAATGGTTTGCTTTTGTTCGTAGAACGAAGCCACTTCATTGTTGATTCCCCATTTTCGGTTCTCATTATATGTAAATGAGAACCGCCACCATCAGGTCGTTCAATTGGAGGAGGATCAGGCGGATGCAAGTTGAAGTGATATGTTGCCTGGCTTAGCATCATTTTCTCGGACTTTCGCTTCGCCGTTTGACCGATTAGTGATGCAGCATTACCTTGCGTGTTCTTGGAAGGAGCTTTAATCTCAGTTTTATGGTGAGACTCATTCGGAGCACTATCCCAGCCTGCGGGGCTCCCCCATAAAGAGATATAATCTGGTAGGTGAAAGTACAGGTGATTCTTGATTAGTTTTGTTCCCATCCCTTTCCTGTGACATGTGGAGTTTATACAATTAATAAAGTGAACAATTGTTTTTGGGAGATTCTTTAAGGAACCATATTTCATTCGACCGTGTTTAAGAAATTCTTCCATTGATAGAATTAGCTGAATTACCTCTATCTGTTTCTTTACAAAACGATGGTCACCAATAATGTCAGATCCATGTTTGGAAACCATAGCGATCAGAAGAGAAATAAGCATTCCAGAGAAATCATGCCCTTCTTTCTTCGTAGTTGATAATAGCTGAGTCCCAAATTTGGTGCGAGGAAAATCTCTATCAGACTGGCGTGATAACAAACCACCGTACCGTTGTGCTAAATGGCCAATACTGTTAGCAACAGCCACACCGTGCTTCAAATTGGGGGCATAAACACATGGAACACTTCCGCGGAGCAACAATTCAATTGACTCGATGGCCCGTTTGGCAGTACCAAGCTGGTGCATGTGCAAACATTCACCGGGAGTTGCAAAATGAATGTTGTTCTGATTAGTACCAAAGCATAAATCATGAAATACATTCCTTATGTTGTGATGAGAGTTGTTTTTGAAGTTCTTATTGATATTGTTTAGATCTGTGCCGGGAAAACAATGGAAATCAACAGGTGACCACTTCTTTGTTGCAGGTTGAACAGAAGGAATGTTTATGTTTGGAGAATAACAGTTGCAGTGACGGCACATCCGCATGACACCCTTATTGAAGGAGCCGTATTTTCCACACAATTTATCGTGAAGTTCTGTGTCGCCAATAACATAGGCAATGGCAAATTTCATTTTTACCCTCCACTGTTGATTTGCGTACGGAAGATAATTCCATTCGATACCACCGTCTTCGTTACACGCGGCTTTGAAGGAACGAAACGCTACTTCCAAACCATTGTGAAGATTCTGAATTTTTTCCTTTGAAGTGGCAGGACGAGAGTGTCTGGTTGACTCCCATTCGGGGTCGGGATGGAAGTAAATAGTTGTCCATGCTTCAGGTCGAGAACGAGTCTCCACATTAAAAATACCAAGTGTCATGTTCAATGGTGTTAACGTAAGTCGTCCGTGCGCATCCAAAGATATGCCGTCCATGTAAAATATAATAGGAACAAGAATTTCTTGCGAATTGGGATTGCAAATTTCTTTCCAAGAAGATTTCCACCACGAGCCGTGATGCAATTCTGAGATTACAGAATTAGGATTCAACTCAGGATTATTGTCGGGAGACAGAGGGGTGGAATAGTCGGGAAAGGAGAGGTTTTCTTCTATCATTAGCTGCTGGTCAGAAAGAAGAGAATAAATGGCATCCTTAAAAGAACGGACATACACCTGAGTGGGCTTATTATCAGGTAACCAATTCAGTATATGAGGATGAAATTTCATATCGGAGAGACCAAGATTGGATTGGAGATTGTCAAAAATTGCTTGCCGAGATCTAATTTTGGCATCGCAAAAATCAAAACCCGGTCTCATTTGACTTTTCTTTGCCCACTGGAAAATGGATTTGAATGTGTTCAGTGGCAATTTATGTCTGGCCATTAAATTCATGAGTTCCAATTCAGCAAGAAGATGAGGGGGCGGCGGTAGTTTTGTGTGGCTTTGAAATGCATCCTCTCTTTCGTTCAAATTAATGCTTTCATGAAAAGAAGGTGGTGAAGGGGCGGGCTGAGCAGTAACGACATTAACAGCAGAACCATTAGTGTTATCTTCTTCGTTGTCTCCACAATCAATGTTGTTGGTAGAATTGTTGTCGTTATTTTCATTTACGTCATCGTCATTGTCATCCTCGTCATCGGAATTGTCGATATCATTATTCAGCGGGAATGCATCTTCATCTTGAACAGCAGAAACAGCCATGTAAGATTCAATGGCGTTCCGATCCGTTGGCGGTAAAAAGACACCATGTACAATCTGTTGGTTTAGAACAGAATGAAGACCCGTCGCTGACTGACTTGTGACAGTGTGTTGCTGGGAGAGATGGGAAGGGGGAACAGATGGACCGTTTTGTGTCATAGTCATCCCAAAATCAGACGGAGAATGTTGAACAGACGGCAAGGTAGGCTGCACTTTGATAGAGGTGGAGAGGTTATAGATCTTTCGTTTAATTAGACCCTGACTATGGTAGAAATCCCGGCACTCATCAAGACAATAAAGATGTCTTCTTAGGCCAACGGAGACGTATTTCAAAGTACCCTGCTTGTTTGCCGTGGATTTATATCCTAAAAACTTGGAGTTTTTGCCATTCAGCGCGCAACAACGGCAGTAGAATAGAAGAGGGGTTTTCATAACAGGAGGCATGATGTTGCAGAGTTGTTTGAAGGAAAATATCAGTAGATGGGGTCGAAACGAAGGAGATCACAAAGATGAATCGTTGAAAGGAAAAAATTACATGTGTTACTTTGTGTGTGATGTGTTTTCTTGTACGGTAGATTTCCTTACTACCGTACTTCGATTGCAAAAATGGTCCGTAAAGTAATTACTACTTAGTGATGATTGCAACATTCCTCGTACAATATGTTTAGTAGTGAACAGTACGTACAGTCAACTCCTTAAGAGGGTTAATACACAGCGCCGGACGGGTCAATCCCATCAGTTATTCCAAACATTTGTTGGCAGGCGCGTCAGTTCTTCCATAAGGTGCACGGAAATGTGAATCGAAATGGAAATCGTGGACAATAGCGTTGTTGATTATCGAAATGGAAATCGTGGAGAATTGTTTTGTTGATTGCGATCAAGTTGATTCCGACTTTCATGTACCCGTAAAACCAACTAGTACGCTATTTTTGCATGAGTTATTACTAGTAGATACTAGTACGAAATCGTGGACAATTGCGTTGTTGATTATCGAAATGGAAATCGTGGACAATTGTTTTGTTGATTACGATCGAGTTGATTCCGACTTTCATGTACCGGTAAAACCAACTAGTATGCTATTTTGCATGAGTTATTACTAGTAGATACTAGTAATACATTATTTTCACTAGTACTTCATCATTATAATTGATTATTTCATTATCTTTCCGACGAGGAAAACAAATACCAACGTGTTAGGTGTTACTACGACCTAATCTTCGAATAGATAATCTACTCTACTGATACTACTAATACTAATCATCCAATCGACAGTCGAACCAACCATGGAGGGAATTTACAAACTACAAAAGGTGGTTCAGGAACACCCAGCCAATCTCGAACAAGAACTCCGGAAAATGCTTGTTCATCACAAGAAAGAGACTGCTCGAATCCAAAAAATGATTCGTAAGATTCGTGCAGAAAAAAGAAATGATCCAAACGTTAAAATTGAAAGCGTCGATCCTACTAGCAATGATCAAGTCGATCCGAATGTAACCAGCAGCATCTATCCACAAAGCGGGTTATTTGAGAGTAGCGAACAACATTGGAGTGGCGATTCCGACGGTGTAGCTTCTGAAAATACAGCGGATCTTCCTGGCGTTAAACACGAACAAAACCCTTGAGTGCAATAGCCCGCCTGGGGTGGATTCGACTTGGAGTTGACATGGAGTTGGAGCTGGGATTTGAGTTGGAGTTGGAGGATTTGGGTCGGAGCCCATTATACCGGTATGGTGGAAACATGTTGAGAAAATGAAATAAGTCATTCGTGCACAAGTTGTACACAAAATAGTGCTTGTCACGAAACGAATATGATATCCTTAACCCTAAAATAGTTATTTTATTTGAGGAGTGACGAGATATTTGTCTCAAAAGTAAAGGTGTGCGACGCGCGAGGTATTTTAGTAGACACGCGACCTAAAAAGGTAGGAAATTTAAAAAATAGGGTCGAGAATTGTAAAAATAGCGCGCGATAGCCCGCGGGGGGTCGAGAAACAGTTCTCGGACGGTGTTCAAATCTGGAGGGTTTTTGGGTTAATGACTGAGTTATATTTAGGTTAGGGACTGGAAAGATTTGCACTGTGTTCAAATATTGTGAGTTTTTGGATTGATGACTGACTTGTATTTTGGTCGGGGATTGGCAGGATTTGCACTGTGTTCAAATATGGTGGGTTTTTGGGTTGATGACTGAGTTATATTTAGGTGGGGGATGGGCAAGATTTGCACTGTGTTCAAATATGGTTGGTTTTTGGGTTGATGACTAAATTATATTTTGGTTGGGGATTGGCAGGAATTGCACTGTGCTCAAATCTTGTGGGTTTTGGGGTTGATGACTGAGTTATATTTTGGTCTGGGACTGGCAGGATTTGCACTGTGTTCAAATATGGTGGATTTTTGGGTTGATGACTGAGTTATATTTCGGTTGGAGATTGGCAGGATTTGCACTGTGTTCAAATCTGATGGATTTTTGGGTTGATGACTGAGTTATATTTCGGTTGGGGACTGGAAAGTTTTACACTGTGTTCAAATATGGTTGGTTTTTGGGTTGATGACTGAGTTATATTTTGGTTGGGGATCGGCAGGATTTGCACTGACTTCAAATCTGGTGGGTTTTTGGGTTGACTGACTGAGTTATATTTTGGATGGGGATGGGCAAGATTTGCACTGTTTTCAAATCTGGTGGGTTTTTAGGGTTGATGACTGAGTTATATTTTGGTGGGGGATGGGCAAGATTTGCATCTGTGTTCAAATCTGGTGGGATTTTAGGTTGATGACTCAGTTATATTTTGGTCGGGGACTGGTAGGATTTGCACTGTGCTCAAATCTGGTGGGTTTTTGGGTTGATGACTGAGTTATATTTGGTCTGGGACTGGCAGGATTTGCACTGTGTTCAAATCTGGTGTGTTTTTGGGTTGACGATTGAATTATATTCTGGTTAGGGACTGGAAAGGATTTGCACTGTTTTCAAATCTAGTTGGTTTTTGGGTTGATGATTGAATTATATTTTGGTTAGGGACTGGATGATTTGCACTGTGTTGAAATCTTGTAATTGTTTTTTGTTGATTACTGAATTATATTTCGTTCGGGGATCATCAGGATTATATTTGGTGGGGGATGGGCAAGATTTGCACTGTGTTCAAATCTGGTGGGTTTTTGGGTCGATGACTGAGTTATATTTTGGTTGGGGACTGGCAAGATTTGCAATGTGTTCAAATCTGGTGGGGTTTTGACTGAGTTATAGTTAAGTCGGGGACTGGCAGGATTTGCACTGTGTTCAAATCTGCTGGGTTTTTGGGTTGATGACGGAGTTATATTTTGGTCTGGGACTGGCAGGATTTGCACTGTGTTCAAATCTGGTGAGTTTTTGGGTTGACGATTGAATTATATTCTGGTTAAGGACTGGAAAGATTTGCACTGTTTTCAAATCTAGTGGGTTTTTGGGTTGATGATTGTATTATATTTTGGTTAGGGACTGGATGATTTGCACTGTGTTCAAATCTTGTAATTGTTTTTGTTGATTACTGAGTTATATTTCGTTCTGTGATCGTCAGGATCATATTTGGTGGGGGATGGAATAAGATTTGCACTGTGTTCAAATCTGGTGGGTTTTTGGATTGATGACTGAATTATATTTAGGTAGGGACTTGGAATAATTTGCACTGTGTTCAAATCTGGTGGGTTTTTGGGTTGATGATTGAGTTATATTTCTGTTGGGGATTGGCAATATTTGCACTGTGTTCAAATCTGGTGGGTTTTTGGGTTGATGACTGAGTTTTATTTTGGTTAGGGACTGGAAAGATTTGCACTGTGTTCAAATCTGCTGGGTTTTTGGGTTGATGACTGAGTTATATTTTGGTCGGGGATTGGCAGGAAGTTGCACTGTCTTCAAATCTGGTGGGTTTTTGGGCGGATGACTAAATTATATTTTGGTCCGGGATTGGCAGGATTTGCACTGTGTTCAAATATTGTGGGTTTTTGGGTTGATGACTGAGTTATATTTTGGCCGGGGACTGGCAGCATTTGCACTGTGCTCAAATCTGGTGGGTTTTGGGGTTGATGACTGAGTTATATTTTGGTTGGGGATGGAACAGATTTGCACTATCTTCAAATCTGGTGGGTTTTCAGGTTGATGACTGAGTTATATTTTGGTTGGGGACTGGCAGGATTTGCACTGTGCTCAAATCTGGTGGGTTTTTGGGTTGATGACTGAGTTATATTTTGGTGGGGGATGGAACAGATTTGCACTATCTTCAAATCAGGTGGGGTTTTGGGTTGATGACTGAGTTATATTTTGGTCGGGGACTGGCAGCATTTGCACTGTGTTCAAATCTGGTGGGTTTTTGGGTTGATGACTGAGTTATATTTTGGTTTGTGACTGGAAAGATTTGCACTGTGTTCAAATCTGATGGGTTTTTGGGCTGATGACCGAGTTATATTTTGGTCGGGGACTGGCAGGATTTGCACTGTGCTCAAATCTGGTGGGGTTTTGGGTTGATGACTGAGTTATATTTTGGTTTGGGATTTGCAGGATTTGCACTGTGTTCAAATCTGGTGGGTTTTTGGGTTGACGACTGAGTTATATTTTGGTTTGGGATTGGCAGGATTTGCACTGTGTTCAAATCTGGTGGATTTTGGGTTGATGACTGAGTTATATTTTTGTTGAGGACTGACAGGATTTGCACTGTGTTCAAATCTGGTGGGCTTTTGGGTTGACGATTGAATTATATTTTGGTTAGGGACTGGAAAGATTTGCACTGTGTTCAAATCTGGTGGGTTTTTGAGTTGACGATTGAATTATACTTTGGTTAGGGACTGGAAAGATGTGCGCTGTGTTCAAATCTGGTGGGTTTTTGGGTTGATGACTGAGTTATATTTTGGTTAGGGACTGGAAAGATTTGCACTGTGTTCAAATCTGGTGGGTTTTTGGGTTGATGACTGAGTTATATTTTGGTGTGTTATCGGCAGGATTTGCACTGTTTTCAAATCTGGTGGGTTTTTGGGTTGACGATTGAATTATATTTTGGTCGGGGACTTGCAGGATTTGCACTATGGTCAAATTTGGTGGGTTTTTGGGTTGATGATTGAATTATATTTTGGTTACGGACTGGAAAGATTTGCACTGTGTTCAAATCTTGTGGGTTTTTTTGGTTGATTACTGGGTTATATTTTGGTTAGGGACTGGAATGATTTGCACTGTGTTCAAATCTAGTTGGGTTTTTGGGTTGATGACTGAGTTATATTTTGGTTGGGGACTGGAAAGATTTGCACTGTGCGAATGACTCACTTGATTGGTAGTATAGATCAATTGGTATGATCAATATGAAGGTAGGTAGCTTGCTTGTAGATCTGGTACCTTGTAATTACCGGTAGCTTGTACAGCTTGCTTGTTCAAATTTAAAAAAGAGCTTGCGCAAATGACGTCACTTGAATAGTAATATAAATCGAATTGGTATGATCGGTATGAAGGTAGGTAGCTTGCTTGTAAATCTGGCAGCTCGTAATTACTGGTAGCTCGTACAGCTTGCTTGTTCAAATCTAACCCCAACCCTATGAATGTAGATACCTTGCTGATAGCTTACACATGAATTTGGTTGGTTGGCTAATGGTAGAATTGGAACTGGTAAGAATTGGTACAGATTAGAACACCTTTGGTAATTCTGATCTGACTTGATGCACACTAGTACTAGTAGAAATTGTACGCATTATTGTATGAGTACTTCTTACCATAACTTTACTGACACATACTTACAATACATACAATAACTACGTACTCAACAACTCCACAGGGCCCCTGCAAAGCACTAATCGATTCGAAACTTGCAGGCCTTGTCCTTTTCGATATAATGAAGGGATCCCTGCAATATCGTTGGAAGCGGTGACTTCAGTATGGAGATATTAATATTCACCGTTTTTTTCCTTTGTTTACCTTCAAAATGGACCTTGTGTGTCCAATGCTTTGCCGGTTAGATACTTCCAATCCACTCAATCAATCGATTCGAAACTTGCAGGCCTTGTTCTTCTCGATATAATGAAGGGATCCCTGCAATATCGTTGCCCGCGGCGACTTCAGTATGGAGATATTAATATTCACCATTTTTTTCCCTTGTTTATCTTCAAAATGGACCTTGTGTGTCCAATGCTTTGCCGGTTAGATACTTCCAATCCACTCGATCAATCGATTCGAAACTTGCAGGCCTTGTCCTTCTCAATATAATGAAGAGATCCCTGCAATATCGTTGCCTGCGGCGCCTTCAGTATGGAGATATCTGCTGTCCCTTGGGTTTGGAGGGGGTGTTTTCTGTGGAGGTGAAAATTCGGATTTGTAGTCCTCTGCTAGGCAGATCCCTTTGAGACTTGCAGGCCTTGTTAGTATTGTTGTCCAGAATTGTTTGCCTATCCTACCAACTTTTTGGAGTTCATGGTTTATGAGATACAAGGGGGGGGGACAGGTCCCTATCCATTGTAATGAAAATGGGATTTTTTGGAGTTGGATTTGAGTTGGAGTTGGAGTCGGGACGCCCATTATATGGTGGCAACATGTTGAGAAGATGAAAATAGTCATTTGTGCATAAGTTTTACACAAAATAGTGCTTGTCACAAACAGAATATGATACCCTTAACCCTAAAATAGTTATTTTGTTTGAGGAGTGACGAGATATTGTCTCAAAAGTAAAGGTGTGCGACGCGCGAGGTTTTTTAGTAGACACGCAACCTAAAAAGACAGGAAATTTTAAAAATAGGGTCAAGAATTGTAAAAATACCGCACGATAGCCCACGGGGGGTAGAGAAACAGTTCTTCGGACATATTTTGGTGGGCACTGGCAGGATTGACACTGAGCTCAAATCTGGTGGGCTTTTGGGTTGATGACTGAGTTACATTTTGGTCGGGGACTGGCAGGATTTGCACTATGCTAAAATCTGGTTGGTTCTTGGGTTGACAATTGAATTACTATTCTGGTTAGGGACTGGAAAGATTTGCACTGTGTTCAAATATGGTTGGTTTTTGGGTTGATGACTGAGTTATATTTTGGTTGGGGACTGGCATGATTTGCACAGTGTTCAAATATGGTGAGTTTTTGGGTTGAAGACTCAGTTATATTTTGGTTAGGGATTGGCAGGATTTGCACTGTGCTCAAATCTGGTTGGTTTTTGGGTTGATGACTGAGTTATATTTTGGTTGGGGACTGGCAGGATTCGCACAGTGTTCAAATCTTGTGGGTTTTTGGGTTGATGATTGAGTTATATTTTGGTCTGGGACTGGAAAGATTTGCACTGTCTTCAAATCTGGTTTGTTTTTGGGTTGACGATTGAATTATATTTTGGTTAGGGACTGGAAAGATTTGCACTGTGTTCAAATCTGGTGGATTTTTGGGTTGATGACTGAGTTATATTTTGGTCGGGGACTGGCAGGATTTGCACTTTGCTCAAATCTGGTGGATTTTTGGGTTGATGACTGCGTTGTATTTGAGTCGGGGACTGGCAGGATTTGCACTGTGCTCAAATCTGGTGGGTTTTTGGGTTGATGACTGAATTATATTTTGGTTAGGGACTGGAAAGATTTGCACTGTGTTCAAATCTGGTGGAATTTTGGGTTGACAATTCAATTATACTTTGGTTAGGGACTGGAAAGATGTGCGCTATGTTTAAATCTGGTGGGTTTTTGGGTTGATGACTGAGTTACATTTTGGTCGGGGACTGGCAGGATTTGCACTATGCTCAAATCTGGTTGGTTTTTGGGTTGACGATTGAATTATATTTTGGTTAGGGACTGGAAAGATTTGCACTGTGCAAACCTGGTTGGTTTTTGGGTTGATGACTGAGTTATATTTTGGTCGGGGACTGGCATGATTTGCACAGTGTTCAAATATGGTGAGTTTTTGGGTTGAATGACTGAGTTTATATTTTGGTTAGGGATTGGCAGGATTTGCACTGTGGCTCAAATCTGGTGGGTTTTGGGGTTGATAACTGCGTTTTATTTTAATCAGGGGACTGGCAGGATTTGCACAGTGTTCAAATCTGGTTGGTTTTTGGGTTGATTAGCTGAGTTATATTTTGGTTAGGGACTGGAAAGATTTGCACATGTGTGCAAATCTGGTGGGTTTTTTTTGGTTGATGACTGAGTTATATTTTGGTCAGGGACTGGCAGAATTTGCACAGTGTTCAAATCTGGTGGGTTTTTGGGTTGATGACTGAATTATATTTTGGTTAGGGACTGGAAAGATTTGCAGCTGTGTTCAAATCTGGTGGGTTTTTGGGTTGATGACTGAGTTATATTTTGGTTGGGGATTGGCAGGATTTGCATTGTCTTCAAATCTGGTGAGCTTTTGGGTTGACGATTGAATTATATTTTGGTCGGGGACTGGCAGAATTTGCACTGTGCTCAAATCTGGTGGGTTTTTGGGTTGACGATTGAATTATACTTTGGTTAGGGACTGGAAAGATTTGCAATGTGTTCAAATCTGGTGGGTTTTTGGGTTGATGACTGAGTTATATTTTGGTCGGGGACTGGCATGATTTGCACTGTGCTCAAATCTGGTTGCTTTTTGGTTTGATGACTGAGTTATATTTTGGTTAGGGACTGGAAAGATGTGCACTGTGTTCAAATCTGGTGGGTTTTTGGGTTGATGACTGAGTTATATTTTGGTTAGGAATCGGCAGGATTTGCACTGACTTCAAATCAGGTGGGTTTTAGAGTTAACAATTCAATTATATTTTGGTCAGGGACTGGCAGGATTTGCACTGTGCTCAAATCTGGTGGGTTTTTGGGTTAATGACTGAATTATATTTTGGTTAGGGACTGGAAAGATTTGCACTGTGTTCAAATCAGGTGGGTTTTTGGGTTGACAATTGAATTATATTTTGGTTACAGACTGGAAAGATGTGCACTGTGTTCAAAACTGGTGGGTTTTTTTGGTTGATGACTGAGTTATATTTTGGTCGGGACTGGCAGGATTTGCACTGTGTTCAAATCTGGTGGGTTTTTGGGTTGACGATTGAATTATATTTTGGTTAGGGACTGGAAAGATTTGCACAGTGTTCAAATCTGGTGGGTTTTTGGGTTGATGGCTGAATTATATTTAGGTTAGGGACTGGAAAGATTTGCACTGTGTTCAAATCTAGTTGGTTTTTGGGTTGATGATTGAATTATATTTTGGTTACGGACTGGAAAGATGTGCACTGTGTTCAAAACTGGTGGGTTTTTGGGTTGATGATTGAGTTATATTTTGGTTAGGGACTGGCAGGATTTGCACTGTGCTCAAATCTGGTTGGATTTTGGGTTGATGACTGAATTATATTTTGGTTAGGGAATGGAAAGATTTGCACTGTGTTCAAATCTGGTGGGTTTTTGGGTTGATGACTGAGTTATATTTTGGTTCGGGATTGGCAGGATTTGCACTGTCTTTAAATCTGGTGAGTTTTTGGGTTGATGATTGAGTTGATGACTGAATTATATTTTTGTTGGGGACTGGAAAGATTTGCACTGTAAAGAAAGCTTGTCATAACAAACAAATAAACGCAATCATTCGTACGATCGATTGATTTAGTGAGTAAGAGTAAGAGTAATCGTCTTAGATGCAGTCGGACTTAGTGGACGACAGGTTAATTACTCATCGTATCGTCGTGTCGATTTACAGCATATTACCGTGTAATTCTTAGCATACAAAGCACACGTAAATAAGACACGAAACACACGCAAACCATCTTCGATCGGTCTTCCGTTTTACCAGTATAATTCACCGTGATATTCTCATTGGAATATCACAGTATTGTACCTTATCATGTAGAATTAGTACTAGATTGTACGCAGGTTTTAGGGCATGATAGTGTTTTAGAGTTGTTAATTCTTCAAAGAGTGAGCTGATGGGGAAATCTGGTAAAGAGACAATCCACATGAAAGCGCCGACGATTATTCACTCAAGTTAAATAACCTTACGAATAAGGTTATTTGCCCTTATGACTTTTCGTACAATACGCCCGCTACGTACGAATACGCGTCTACACGGTGAATTCTTTTCAGTCCCCTTCAGTCATAAATCCTCCAACCGGTAAGCGGCTGGATTCTATGACTTAATATGTTCATCGTGAGTCATTCGTGTGTTGAATACCAAACTGTATCCAGTCTACCATCAGAGGCCCTATCAAAAGAAATGGGGAGGCATTTTGCCATTCATTCTGGCTTGGATCATGGCATTTTGCCATGATCCTTGCCGGTTTGATATATTGTATTCATGGATCAAATTATCCATTGTTTTCGAAATGTTCATTGCAGAACGATTTGTTTATTCCATGATCGAACGTAAATCAACTTGTTGCTTCGGTCGAACGATCGATCGAACATTCCATCGAATGATTGATTCTTTACTTTACCACATGCAACGAGAACAATGTTCTCTGAAAACAGCGCCACTCATTAGCTTTGTAAACAAATCAGCAATATTTGTTGAACCTGGTTCCTTTGCAACTCTGATAATTCCTGCTGCAATAGATTCGCGTGCTTTGTGGTATGCAATGCTGTTGTGCTTCTTCTTACATGGGCTTTCAGGTCGCGTAACATTTGTGACAACAGAATCATTATCACAATACACATTGGTGCTCCCATCAATTCGAACACCCATCATTCTCAACTTGTACCTTAGACCTTCAGCCAATTCGATTGCAATTTTCAAAGCAATGATTTCAGATCCAAAAGTTGATGTCTCAACTGTTGTTTGCCTTTTGGAAAACCAAATGATCGGTGCATTATTAATGAAGATAATAACACCGGTATGAGACCTTCTCGTTGCCTTGCATCCAGCATGGTCAGCATCAACAAAACAACTCATCGTTCACATGTTTTCCCAAAGCTTCAGGCATATCTGCTGGTATGACTTCAGCAGCACCAGGATAAAATTCAGACCAGTCACATTTTTGGAATTTACTCTCATCGATGCTTGGTACTGTATCATCAAAGACCAATTTTGACCTGTTGTACTTTTTCAAATATGCAAATATATGAAACAACTGGTTCAAGTGTCCTTTTCTTGCTTGTGCCAGATACCTTGACATCAGCGAGACTGGCATTACAATGTCAAGCCTTCCAAGTTCACAAATCCATCGGAGAACTCCAATCAAACCTTGATAGTAGTTTTGTAATTCGGGATTCAGATCCTCTGATATATCAATCTCCGGTCGATAATCATGTGACAGTGGACTGGATGCTGATTTTGGTAGATACTTGTAGCCATATTTTTCAGTTCCTAGCTCTTGTTCGACTGCTGCAACAGCTTTCGCCGTATACTTGGTGCTTGATAATGACCATCTTGGCTTTGAATCACCCTCAAAGTAGAACTTTCCAATATCTGCTCCCAAATACAGAGTGGGCTCTTCAATGGTATCATCCTTCAATTTGAACTTCCGCTCAATGTTTTCAAGCTGGAACTTTGGATCTTCACCAGAACATAAGATGTCGTCTACATATGCAATCAGCATTGCCCAGTATCTGGATCCATCTTTCCTGGTTTCAATTCGTAAGTGCACGTCCGGGTCTGCTTTGCATGGTGAATATCCAAGATCTCTCAAATGCTGTGTGAGATATGACCTGAAAGATGCACCTGCAACCGGCAGTCCATACAATGTGCCGACTGTCTTGCAAGGCCTTCCTGCAAGATGTGGTGGAAAACCATCTTCAGCTCTCGCTTTTAGAAAGTATTTCTCTTTAATCGGGGCTGTCAAATATGCATTTTGAATATCTGCTGAGAGAACCTTCAGATCATTCAGCGCTGCCAGCAGGGAGAATATTCTTACTGAGTTGCGACTGGGGACAGATGAGTAAGTATTTTCTTTTGCCACTGCAGGGACTTTATGACCATCCCCTACCAATCTAGCCTATCCTTGTTAGGGACCCAAGCTTGATGTCAAAAATCATGTGGGTTGTTATTTGTTTATGACCGACTGGAATAACATCATCATCAGAAAATTCAAACGCTGCCATATTGTTGGTCATTTCTTTGTGAATTGCCCTTTCCCAGTGATCAGTGCCTGTTTTCTTATCAATAGCCAGCGCTTGTTTGATTGAATGTGGCAACTCAACGCCATACTTGTGAGTCTTCAACCAATACTTGGCTGTTTTGGCTGCCTTAAGGATCCGATCCTTTCTTCTCAAAATTTTGTGCACCCACCATCTGAATGCTGGTGATTTCTCAAGATTATTGTTGACAGCATACTCAGCTAATTGCACTGGAAATGATTCTTTCACATCGCTTAACTTACACCATGATTCAGTGCCATCTTTCCAACTGGCGAGAATCCTCCAACCCCTAGTTGTCGGCTTATGGGTTTTCCTGCCATTTTTTGCTATGGTCGTGGCTTCATCATCAGTTAGTGCAGTGTTGTCGCATTCATGGTCAATGAGCTCATCTAGTAGAGTGAACATCCTTCCGTCATCATCAACAGAACTGTACAGACTCTCTGCAACAATATTTGCCGTGTATTCCTCCATGGTGCCGTCAGGCAGTTGCAATTTGTACAGCCTCGTGTCTAGTATGGGATTCTCATTTCTAATTCCAATTGGTCTGTTTTGCAAGTCTCGCACTCTATCCTTGACAACACACCTGAGTCTTTCATCATTTCTTTCAATGATCACTTCATTGCCCAGATATTCATCTGGTTCATCAATATCTTCTACTGACTGCTTCTGGTTCAGCCATTTCAAGTTTCAAATCAGGTGATTCTACTGGTTGATCCTCAAATAGCTCCATTTGAGGCTCCGGGTAGTTTTCCTGGAAAAAGGATGCGCTATCCTTCACTTCATCACCAATCTTGGATTCAATTGATTTGTCAATTGCTTCCATTCTTCTGAGGATATCTCTATCTCTCCATTCGAAATTCTTTGACAGGCCTTATTGAATTTGTAGATATTGGTATTGCTGATTCAGTCAGGAGCCAGAAACAATCACCCCCACCTACCTTATTGCCACAGGGACCCAACCATCAGTCCCAGCCTTTCAACGCCTCGAGTAGAAGAATCACCTTTATCATAGTAAAACACAAAATCATACCATTCTGATGAAGTATATAGTGTAATATCAGGCCTATAGCCATGGACCAATTCAAATGGAGTTCGCCCCATTGAAGAGGGTTTGCTTGATGCGGTTCTCTGCCTGATATTTGCACATAATTCACCACAAAATGACCATAATCGCCTAGGTGATTTCTTCTTTGCTGACTTGGTTGTGATAGCACTCCCAAGATGTCCAATCGCTTGTTCTGCTCGATTCTGAAATGGGCAATGAGGTTGTATGAATGTCTGGTGAATATGATTTCGCTTTACAATTGAATTCCAGTGCGTCTTGTAAGTTCTTGGAGATCCTTGTTCTGGTGCACCGTCAGAAATCAAATGCTCTGGGATTCCAATTTCATGAATGAATGTTTTCAATCCTTGATGCGCCTGGGATTTGTCCTGTATTGGTATAAATACTTCAAACCCATTTCCATTTGTGAAGATCTGTGCACATTTTTCCTGTCTCATAATACTGGTCGTTCTAGCATGCCACGTATCAGTGTACCAGGTTCCTTGTGCAACTCTCTTGTTCCTGAAGCGCTGTGTAGGCAGCCTCTTCATCAATGGTAATTGCAAATTCCTGAGCGCCTTCTGAGTCGTGACTTTCAGTGTCTGTTCAGCTTTCTTGAAACTAATATTCCAAGTCTTGGCTAATCGTTCATAGTCAACTTTGTTAGGTCCTTCAATTGTTATCACTGATGGCCCCCATTGATTTCTTCTATCAAGAGACCTTCTCTCAAGTGTATTGTCAATTTCTTGCAAGCTAGGGGCCTGTTTTGATTCTTCTTCAGGAGCTTCCATAAAGTCAAATTCTGTATCATCAAACAAGAATTGGTCTACCCTTCGCGCGCTTGAAATATTCCTTACTGAAGAAATTCGATGAGCAATATTTCCATCTGTTGCAATTTGGCATTCAGTTAGCATTCTCCTTGTTGATACCTGGTGCACCCTCATCAATTTGCATTGCTGCATCACGCTTGGATTGCCTGTTGTCTAAGCTGGTCTTGGGGAGCATACCTGTAACATTACTTGCAGGTTCTGTTACAACCGAACTTGTATCCATGGCTTGATCCTCTTTGGTCGACATAGCTTGAAGGCTAAACTGGTCCCCTGAAATTGGATCTCCATTGTCAATGGCTAGCTCGGCCATCCTGAACTTCAGTGAATGTGGATCCCAAGGGGTATCATTTGTTGCAATCAAATGTTGACATTCATCAAGCTCCAGTCTTGTTGGCTTTCTTGTGGGAAAATATGAAATCACATTTCTCATACTCAGTTTGATAAAAACTTTCTTCGGATCATCCTCCTCCATTAGGTGTTTGGATTGTGATTCCATGCTTGGATCTTGGGTCAAACTGACTGAGGTGTCTCTTCAACAGAATTGAAATTGCAGTCCCTCACTTGATTTGGGCATATCAAGCTGTTCTTCAATTTGTCCCCAAAGTACAGTGCTTGATGGAACACTATGATATATACTTGGCCTGATGTTGGATTTGTCCATGCCGTAGTACAGCTTCCAATCGGGATTTTCTTGATGGGCTTGTATTCTTCAGAAAAAGGTGCAACATCAACATGTGTTGTGATCTGATCAGGATTCAGCAATACCATATTGCTTCCTGCCGCAGTAGTGTCTGCATGTGAGTCTAACTCACAGTATCCTTCTTCGTTTTCCCCATCATCAAAATCTAGAGGAACATTCATCTTATATAATGACCGGCTCACCATTGTTAACAGTTTGTGTTCTAGTGATAGTGTCCGGTTATCATGTCATTTCTTAGATTTTGAGCCAATACTGTCGCCCGCGCCTTCATTCTCAGCTTCTTTCTTTTTAGTCTCAGCAGCCTTGAGATTTCGTTTCTTCTTAGCCTGTCTCATCTGGTAAAGCTCCTGACGCTGTTCTTTTGACATTGTTTTATAAACACTTGTTGGGTAGGGCTTGCACTCAACATTTCCTGTAAACGTTCCAGTCGTTTTCTGCTTCTTGTTGCTGGTTGTGCCCACAGAATACACGCTTCTGGAACCCCTTTTATGCTTCCCATTTGCAAGCTTCTTCAATCCAAGTTGATTGGTGAATAGAATCAGACATTCATTGAAGTTGTCACGATAGTCTTTGCTCTCATCAATTGCATCTGCTTTTGCAGCATCAAGCCGCTCATCACTGATTGAATTGATAAAATCCCAAACAAATCTCCTTTCATTGTGGTTCTTTTCAAATCTCAGAATTGTTCCATGAAAAGCAGTCCAGTTTCGCTTGTGCTTGTTCCAGTCATAATTCTTAGCATCGCCAGTGTAATGTGAATCTTTCATTTCCTGATAGGTTTTGTTCAGAACCATAGTGATATTGGTATCAGTGTAAGCATGTTGCATCAATGAAATAAAAGCATTTCTAGCGTTACCTGAGTTCAGCGCAGTGTTTTGGAAATGTGCCACATATTCCCAACCAGGACCTTTTCTTGTTGCATCACATAACAGCCTCCAGACGACGTTGTTATCCTCATCATACTGGTGACCTGACAAGACGCCACACCTTTCGTTGTAGTCACTCCAAGTTGGATAGGTATCTGATGAACTTTGCCCGACTGTTCCAGACCTGGCTTCATCAGTAACATCTTCCTTCTCTTGGGGTCTTATGACATACAAGATTGGGAATCCCTCAGAGTTGAATCTGTATCTCAAGTTTTGTCAAAAGCCTTCCTCCCATTCTCTGAACTTCGTAAGGTCCTTTAGCTCAGGTGGGGTTGACTTTTCCTGTGATTTCACACTCGATTCCATCATCTTGATTCTGAATTGCTGCAGTTCCAGGTTGTTTGGGTTTGCTTTCCAGTCGATAGCCCTTGGCTTGACTCCAATCAATGGTTGATACCGGGCCCAATTTGCCCAGGTGAGAAGCCTCGATGATAGCCTGTTACCATAGTGGATACTTTTTGGATTAGGACAGTCTGGACTGATCGATTTCAATCCATGCATGAACGATTTGATGCTTTCCTTGTTGAGGTCTGTAATTTCACGAATATTAGACATCCCTCCCCTCATAATTTCTTCAGCTGATTCGTAGTTGATACCAAAATCCATTAGGCTGCTCCTGAAAGCAAGCTGTTCTGGGTTCAGAAATCTACCATTGTTGAATCCTCTGATTTTTATCCTGGGTTGGGATGACCTTCTCCCCAGTCGATCTGCTCTTGTATCTTCCGCATTTTGGTTAGCATCGTTTCCCTCGTCATTGTCACTATCCGCGTCATCTGGGTTCTCACCCCTCCTTTCTGCATCTCTTATTGCTCTGATTCTTTTCTTTACTTCTTGGTCGATGATTCTCTTCATGGTTGAGTTTGTGTCTGGGTCCCCAAGGGCCCTTTCCATTACTTGCATGATTTTATCTTCAAAATCATCATCATCTTCCCTACCTCCTCCTCTGTTGTTCTCATCAGAATCCTGTGGATCGTCCACTTCCATTTTTTCTTCTTCACCGGTGTCGGATGCTCTAGTTTGGACCATGGTGGAGGATTGAGTATTCTAATGGTCGGATGGTTCGCTTTGAAGAGAGTTTTCGGAGTATTCGTAGGTATGTGGATAGAGAATTTAATCGAATCGAGGGTTTGGATGTGAGATATGGATGGTGAATGTTGACTGCTGTCGAGTGTGATTTGCTTATCTATTCGTATATCCGGATCGAATTTCGTTCCGGTTTGTGTATACTTTTGTTCGGATCGAGTTTTCGTTCCGGTTTGTGTGAGCTTTTGCTTTTGTTGCAAATCAAGATTGTGAGCTTTCCTATCCTTTCTTGGGATTTTGCTCATTCTGTATTTCTGTGGTGAAAGATTGAAAGATTGTTTCCTGAGAATTTAGTGTTCTCCTTTTAGTGTTCTCCTTTTCGTTTTGGATCTTTCCGATCTTCAAGGATTGGTGTTCTCATATCTTTGGATTTTCGTTTTCGTGCGGGCAGATGCTCTTCGCAATCTGTTCCTTCTTGCAAGCAGATGTTCTTCTCAATCCGTTTCACCGCAGAATACTTCTGGCTCACGTCATTCTTGTTTTCAGTGAAAGATCAGTGTTCTCGGATATTGATTCCTTTCAACTGATGCCAACCTGGGCGGCTCTTTCGACTGAGCCGTCCAGCATCTTTTCCCTTGCATGTTTTGCTGGATCTCGAAACCCGGTGGAGCCACCACCTTGGTTCGATTCTTTGGTCTCTTCTTTCAGGGAGACCGCCCTGGTGTTGGTCTATTCCAGGGCTCCACAGGCAACTGCCTCTTTTACATCCTTGAGGGTTGATGCCGGTAGCTGATCAGGCTATTCCGGATTAGTCTTTGAGCTCAACTGCGTTTCGTTGGAACGCCGTCCTCAGCATTGTAGGATGCTGGCCACAGCCCGTAGACGCTGTGGGTCTGATAAACTAAAGAAAGCGTGTCATAACAAACAAATAAACACAATCGTTCTTACGATCGATTGATTTAGTGAGTAAGAGTAAGAGTAATCGTCTTAGATGCAGTCGGACTTAGCGGATGACAGGTTAATTACTCATCGTATCGTCGTGTCGATTTACAGCATATTACCGTGTAATTCTTAGCATACAAAGCACACGTAAATAAGACACGAAACACACGCAAACCATCTTCGATCGGTCTTCCGTTTTACCGTATAATTCACCGTGATATTCTCATTGGAATATCACAGTATTGTACCTTATCATGTAGAATTAGTACTAGATTGTACGCAGGTTTTAGGGCATGATAGTGTTTTAGAGTTGTTAATTCTTCAAAGAGTGAGCTGATGGGGAAATCTGGTAAAGAGACAATCCACATGAAAGCGCCGACGATTATTCACTCAAGTTAAATAACCTTACGAATAAGGTTATTTGCCCTTATGACTTTTCGTACAATACGCCCGCTACGTACGAATACGCGTCTACACGGTGAATTCTTTTCAACTGTGTTCAAATCTGGTGGGTTTTTGGGTTGATGATTGAATTATATTTTGGTTACAGACTGGAAAGATGTGCACTGTGTTCAAAACTGGTGGGGTTTTTTGGTTGATGATTGAGTTATACTTTGGTCGGGGAATGCTGGCAGAATTTGCACAGTGTTCAAATCTGGTGGGTTTTTGGGTTGATGACTGAATTATATTTTGGTTAGGGACTGGAAAGATTTGCACTGTGCGCAAATCTAATGGGATTTTTGGTTGATGACTGAGTTATATTTTGGTCGGGGACTGGCAGGATTTGCACAGTGTTCAAATATGGTGAGTTTCTGGGTTGATGAGTGAGTTAAATTTTGGTTAGGGATTGGCAGGATTTGCACTGTGCAAAAATCTGGTTGGTTTTTGGGTTGATGACTGAGTTATATTTTGGTCTGGGACTGGCAGGATTTGCACAGTGTTCAAATCTTGTGGGATTTTTGGGTTTATGACTGAGTTATATTTTGGTCAGGGGCTGGAAAGATTTGCACTGTGTTCAAATTTGGTGGGATTTTGGGTTGATGACTGAGTTATATTTTGGTCGGGGACTTGCAGGATTGGCACTGTGTTCAAATCTGGTGGGTTTTTGGGTTGATAACTGAATTATATTTTGGTTAGGGACTGGAAAGATTTGCACCGTTTTCAAATCTGGTGTGTTTTTGGTTGATGATTGAGTTATATTTTGGTTGGGGACTGGTAAGATTTGCACTGTGCACAAATCTGGTTGGTTTTTGGGTTGACGATTGAATTATATTTTGGTTAGGGACTGGAAAGATTTGCACTTTGTTCAAATCTGGTGGGTTTTTGGGTTCATGCCTGAGTTATATTTTGGTGGGGGATCGGCAGGAGTTGCACTGACTTCAAATCAGGTTGGTTTTTGGGTTACCGATTCAATTATATTTTGGTTGGGGACTGGCAGGATTTGCACTGTGCTCAAATCTGGTGGGTTTTTGGGTTTATGACTGAATTATATTTTGGTTAGGGACTGGAAAGATTTGCACTGTGTTCAAATCTGGTGGGTTTTTTTGGTTGATGACTGAGTTTTATTTTGGTTGGGGACTGGCAGAATTTGCTCTGTTTTCAAATCCGGTGGGTTTTTTTGGTAGATGACTGAGTTATATTTTGGTCGGGGACTGGCAAGGATTTGCACAGTGTCTTAAATATGGTGGGTTTTTTGGTTGATGACTGAGTTATATTTTGGTTAGGGATTGGCAGGATTTGCAGTGTGCTTAAATCTGGTAGGGTTTTTGGGTTGATGATAGAGTTATATTTTGGTCAGGGACTGGCAGGATTTGCAGTATGCTCAAATCTGGTTGGTTTTTGGGTTGACGATTGAATTATATTTTGGTTAGGGACTGGAAAGATTTGTACTGTGTTCAAATCTGGTTGGTTTTTTTGGTTGATGACTGAGTTATATTTTGGTTGGGGACTGGCAGGATTTGCACAGTGTTAAAATATGGTGGGTTTTTGGGTTGATGACTGAGTTATATTATGGTGGGGATTGGCAGGATTTGCACCTGTGCTAAAATCTTGTAGTTTTGTAGGTTGATGACTGAGTTATATTTTGGTTGGGGACTGGCAGGATTTGCACAATGTTCAAATATGGTGTGTTTTTGATTTGATGACTGAGTTATGTGCTCAAATCTGGTGGGTTTTTGGGTTGACGATAGAATTATATTTTGGTTAGGGACTGGAAAGATTTGCACTGTGTTCAAATCTGGTTGGTTTTTTTGGTTGATGACTGAGTTATATTTTGGTTGGGGACTGGCAGGATTTGCACAGTGTTCAAATATAGTGGGTTTTTGGGTTGATGACTGAGTTATATTTTGGTGGGGAATGGCAGGATTTGCACTGTGCTAAAATCTGGTAGGTTTTTGGGTTGATGACTGAGTTATATTATGGTCGGGGACTGGCAGGATTTGCACAATGTTCAAATATGGTGTGTTTTTGATTTGATGACTGAGTTATATTTTGGTCGTGGATCGGTAGGACTTGCACTGACTTCAAATCAGGTGGGTTTTAGGGTTAACGAATCAATTATAGTTTGGTCGGGGACTGGCAGGATTTGCAATGTGCTCAAATCTGGTGGGTTTTTGGGTTGATGACTGAAATATATTTCGGTTAGGGACTGGAAAGATTTGCACTGTGTTCAAATTTGGTTGGTTTTTGGGTTGATGACTGAGTTATATTTTGGCTGGGGACTCGCGGGATTTGCACTGTGTTCAAATATTGTTGGTTTTTGAAATGATGACTGAGTTATATTTTGGTTGGGGATGGAGAAATTTGCACTGTGCTCAAATCTGTTGGGTTTTTGGGTTGATGACTGAATTATATTTTGGTTAGGGACTGGAAAGATTTGCACTTTGTTCAAATCTGGTGGTTTTTTTTTGGTTGATGACTGAGTTATATTTTGGTCGGGGACTGGCAGGATTTGCACAGTGTTCAAATATGGTGGGTTTTTGGGTTGATGACTGAGTTATATTTTGGTTAGGGATTGGGAGGATTTGCACTGTGCTCAAATCTGGAGGGTTTTTGGGTTGATGACTGAGTTATATTTTGGTCGGGGACTGGCATGATTTGCACGTACCTCGTAATTTCTGGTAGCTCGTACAGCTTGCTTGTTCGTATTTAAAAAAGAGCTTGAGCGAATGACGACACTTCAATAGTAATATAAATCGATTGGTATGATTGGTATGAATGTAGGTTGCTTGCTTGTAGCTCTGATAGCTCGTAATTACCGGTAGCTCGTACAGCTGGCTTTTTCAAATCTAACTCCAACCCTATGAGTGTAGATACCTTGCTGATAGCTTACACATGAATTTGGTTGGTTGGCTAATGGTAGAATTGGAACTGGTAAGAATTGGTACAGATTAGAACACCTTTGGTAATTCTGATCTGACTTGATGCACACTAGTACTAGTAGAAATTGTACGCGTTATTGTATGAGTACTTCTTACCATAACTTTACTGACACATACTTACAATACATACAATAACTACGTACTCAACAACTCCACAGGGCCCCTGCAAAGCACTAATTATTAACCGGCCATCGTCGTGTTATTTTCTGCGATACCCGTTCGACGTGGCACTACCACTCCTAACATTTGGTTCGCTACATCAATTTGAAGGCATGTACCGTACGGAGAGTGAATGAGTGATTCCCAGCAATAATAAAGTAATAAAAGAGCAAAGTAATAAAATATATTCACGAGTGAATAAATGAATAGATTTTTTGGTTCACCCAACCGACGAATATTTTTATTAACTGATGGAATTGGAATTTGGAATCTGTAAATAAGAAACAGTAACTCTCTGTTTACGTCTATTTAATCACTACCCGCGCCACCTACCGGCCTATTTTGGCAAAAGCCTGTTAAGTATTCAAGGATGGCCGGCAGTTGAAATTTTCAGAATTTTTCATGTACCGAGTTGCTTACTAGTATTTGCGCTGCTTATTTCCACTACTACTAGTATCCTTGCTTATTTCCACTACTAGTCGTATCCTCGCTTAAAACACTCACATTTCTCTCCAGCAAGCGTAAACACTCTTTCGCAAAGAAACACTCTTTCTTTCGCGAAACACAATCGACAATCACCATGGCCCTGGAGTTAGTAGAACAAGTGCTCGGAGACTACTATGATAACTACTTAACCCCCGATTACGACAATCCACTGCTTGGCAAGGAAGATAAGAAAAGAAGGGATCGTAGAACTCCTAGGATAGCAATTAAGCAGTCAATCTGCTTTCATGTATTTGTACCAATCTGGCAATGATCAAGCCCTTCTCAATTGCTGTGGAGTGGACCACGTAGTATTCAGCGAGCTCTATATCTTCAATCAATACACGTATGATGAGAAGACTGAATTGATTCCAAAGTTAAAGGAATACAAGAAACAGAATTATATTGGACGTCGAGAATTTGATGCAACAGGATGTCTTGCTCTTATCTCATTCTGGTTCTGTACCAGAGCATCAGCAGCAAGAGCAGTTGCTATAGCATTTGGATTGACAGCCTCTCCTATGTACAGATGGCTGAAATTTGGTCGCAAGGTCCTTCTTACTGCATTACAAGACCATCCTGATGCAAAAGTTTGCTTGCCAAATGAAGAAGAGACTCAACAATACATCAATGCTATTGCTGCAAAGTATCCAACTCTTTGTCCACACAGAGTGTGGGCTGCTTGCGACGGACTTAAACTGCATCTCCAGCAGTCTGGCGACTGGACCAAACAGAACCAATACTACAATGGTTGGACTTGTGGTACATATGTCAACGGTGTCTTTCTTTTCTGCCCGGATGGGAGGATCTGGGCTTGTGTCTTGAACTGTCCTGGGTCTTGGAATGATAGTACTCAGGCCGAGTACAGGCTGTATGAAAAGATGGAGCGCATGTATGAGCTGTATAAGGCAAAGACTGTAGTCAATTCGGCGTTTAGGTTATCTACAAATGACTACCTTCTTAGAAGTAGTCAATACGACCCTCTGACAGCTCCTGTAGAAATACCTGAGGGTACACCTATTGAAGAGGCCAGAGCAATGAAAAGAGGGGCTGTTCGCAAGGCTATTGCAGTGAACAGAGATGCAACTAGCGTTAGACAGATGTCTGAATGGGGGATGCCACAGATCCAAGGTGGATTCCCTCGACTCAAAGATAACATGTTGCTGGAAGAAACGGAGACAGGAGGGTCGTTCTGAAGCTTGTCGTGTTGTTGTATAACTTCCAGACAGCTAAGGTTGGAATCAACACCATACTTGACACCTACATGAGTCAGACTGAAGGTTTCTTCTCCTACGGTTTGGTACCAACGGAAACCGCAAATGATGTATTTGATAATCGATAGTAGTTACGAATTAGATAATAATCAATAGTAGTTATGAATTAGCAGTCGACAATTCTGAAGCAATCGATTAGTTGATCAGTTAGTCGATCGATTTGATCGATTGATTAGTCGGCGTCCAATTGATTTGATCGATCAATCATGATCGATCGCTTACGAGCAGATGACAACACGTTCGAATAAATTTGCTCCAGCGCACCTCTAGTGGTTTTGGATCCCTCTTTTAAGGTGTTGCAATAGAGTTTTTCTATTGCCTTTGTAGCCTAAGTTTCTGTCTGGAGGAACATTGGTAGTGTTGTTGAGTTTAACTAACTAATGATCAATTCATTTATTTTTACTAACTAACTAACTAACTAACTAACTAATGGATTGATCAATTCAACTAATCGATTCCTAACTAATTGATCAATTCGATTCCTAACCTATTGATTTGATTCTTCCTAACTAATCGATGTCAACGAGCGAATCGTCGTCACTGCTGCTGCTGTCACTGCTGTAGCCGGGATGCTGGAGACTGTTGACTTTTCTTTTGAGCTTCCCCCCTTCAGTAACATTAGTAACTTGGGGAGTAGTAACGTGTGGAGTAATAGGAGGTGGAGTACGACAGGCACAACCGCGACCGACGCCACCACTACCACTACTACTACCACTAGTACCACCGGCGCCGATGTGAGCAACAAGTACCTGCATCATCACCTTCCTCTCTTCATCTGCCTTTTCCTGATATCTTTGATGTTGTTCCAATGCCTGCAGCTGAAGCTTTAATACCTGAGCAATTGTATTCATCATCTTCGAATCGTTTCCTTTGCAGTACTGTCTCTTCTGGCTAGTAGTAATGGTACTAACTTCTTTGGGCGGTCTAACTTGATGACTTTCGGGTTGTGTTGGTTGAGTTGGTTGACCAAGTAGAAGTGGTACCGGTTGAGTTGTAGCAGACGGAGGAGGAGGAGGAGGAGTAAACTCATATCTTTCAACATCATAACTATCTTCTCCATCTGTAACGTGTGATTTCTCACCTATCAGTCTGAAGAGTTCCTTTGCCTCCTTGATATCCCATCTCATGTTTGGATTGCCTGTTGGCGCCTTCTTCCTGTTCAATCGATTGAATTTGTTGCAAATGGAACTACCATCCCTTCCAGGAAATTTTTCACAGTGCAGGTCTGCAACATCATCCCAGTCATCTGTTCCAGCTGGCATGACAGTTCTAATGGCAGCAAACATGTTCTCCAACTCGGCCTTGGTGTAGTTGCCGATGCCGGCTTTCCTGCCTCCAGTCGAGGGCATGCTGTTGATTGTTATGATCAATGGTATTGCTGGTGGTGTTCCTTTTTTTATGTGACGAGCAGCCAAATTGAATCGAAATCGATTCATCGTCCAATTCGTCTAGTAATAATCTAGCAAGCGCGACAAGAGCAGCAACAGTAGTCATTGGTGGTGGTGCCGCCGTGTCTAATGCTGTGCTGGAGAGACAAGTTGTACTGTTGTTGCTGTTTCTTTCCGGACTTTCTTTTCTTTTGCGATTTTTCTTTTGCAATTTTGCAGCTCGGCAAAATTGGCGATGATCACCAAAAATAGCATGCAAGCATGCCCAGCAAAAGAGGTGCAAGAGGTGCACACATGATTGATTCGTGTGTTGGGGACTAAAATATTTGATTTTAGCACAATTTTAAGATTCCGTTGGAGTTTATTCTGTTTTTATTCAGTTAATAAAGTTTTGAAAGTGGAGACAGTCTCAACTGCCAAATTTTATTAATTATGGAATAAATCTATTCGTATGTGAATAGATTTATTACTTTGGCCGCAAACTTTTATTACTTTATTATTGCTGGGAATCACTCAATTGAGCATAAAACTAAAAAGAAAAGAATTTGTGATCCGCTTCCCTGAACAAAAAGGAAAGAGAAAATGACTGATTCCAGCAGCAACAACAACACCACTGTGGATGCTGGAAGCCAAGACAAATCCAGAGCCCCTGACACCACCACAAGTGGGTACATGGGAAGTATGGACGTGGAGGGAAGAGACGGGGGAGACAAAGCGCCGTAGCAGAAAGCGCATCGAACCCAAATTTGGCAACGAGGTAGAAAGTAACGACCAACTTTTCGTCCCTTCCTATGAATACAGGGCAAGAGCCTGAAATTAGGTTTTTAAAATTTGCGTCAGCCTCGTCCCCTGTCAAAAATTTGGCGATTATTGCTACTGGGCCTGACCGTAGGTATTTTACCTGCTGTTTATGTTCTGCTGGACCTCAGTGTCGGTTTGAAAAAGTAGTATCCTCACCTTTGAGCCTGGTGATAGGTTCCCCTTCCTCCTTTCCCACGCAATCCTATCCGTAATTTTTTCTGGCTTATATTCGTTCCACCCATGTATTTTATTTTTGTAACGTTTTATCGCTATCATTAATTTCGGTCCAATGTCTGTTTTAGCTGGTAAATTTTTTTAGTCTATATTTCTCCCACCCCCCCCACCCCCCCTTTCATCGTCGGTCCGTTATTTTTCTGTACTTTGTACCGTACTTTTTTCCCGATTCACATCCTATCATTCATTCATGGTACACCGGTTTCTTACTCATTTTATTTCCCGACGTATCCTTTTCTGCATTGAGCAAAGTTTCCGATGATCAATTTGTCGACTTCCGATCATAAACCCGTTAAGTCATGGTCGCCCATGTCATTACAGCAATTCCGCAATCGGCCTCCGGTTTTTTCCTCCTCCACAGACAATTTGCTCGACTCTCTCGGAGCATACTGCTTCAATCGGTGGGGATTTAAGATCACCACCTTTCATAGAACAAACTACCGCTCCCACCGTACCAATTGTTCTTTTAAGTGCGTGTGTTGCGATCTTGAGATCAGAGTTGTCTGTTCAAGTCATGATGCACCTTTCCAGACTCGGAAGAACCAGACGGATTCCGATACTACTTTTTGGTGGTTGGACAAAACTCTTTTCCCAACTTTCGATCAACATTGTTGTCTCCATCAGACATTACCCTCGATAAAGGAACAAATTTATTTAACTCATTTCCCTCCATTCCAGCAATTTATGTCCGAATGTATGATGAATAGCCCATCTCCCAATGACACTTCCCAAAAAATTCTGTATAATTGGTTTCTAGTATCTGGTCTCACTTCCACTTCCAAACCGAGGCAGGTTCAAAAGATGCTACGTCGATCTCGAAATGCGTGTTTTGAATACATGCTCAAATCTTTACCCAATCAATAATCATGCACCCACTCAACCTGGATGCAGGCATTTGCCTTAAAGAATCCTGAAGCCACTGTTATTCTTCAGACTGACACTGAAAATCGGTTTTATAGATGTTTTGTTGCTACCCCAATCGCTTCTGGGAAATATTTCGGGAAATTAACTACTCCAGTGTTTGTCGGTGATTGCTTCCATTACAAAGAACATAATTATGATGGTGTATATTTTGTTCTTGTAACCAAGACTAGTTACGGCAACACAATACCTCTTGCGTGGGCTATCATTCCTGCAGAAAAGACTTCTGAATTATCTTGGGTTATACAGTGTTGTTGGAAACATGGCACCCCTGTTGACTTTTATACATTTTTCACCGACCAAGGTCCATTAGTAGCTACATTCGAAGCCTTTTTTCATCAATTTGGAATCTCCTTTTTGGTGTCGTTGTGTCTCCAGCATCTCACAAGATCTGTTAGATCCAAACACGACCGTTTATTTACTAACTACAAACCCGGTGGTAGTGAAGGGGTTGAATCCTACAACACTTGGGTTGCTTCCTCTCAACAAACGATTACTCGATACATGCTTGCTTTGTCCGATTCAACATCCAGCGATTCCTTCTTCCAAAATCTTATCAGTTTATATTCCGCCCTACTCAATCTCAACAACAATCCTCTTACTAAGCATTGTGCCGATGTCATTTTGTACCTTTTGAAGTATGATCCAAAGCTTTGGACTGTTTTTGCCAACAGTGAGGGCTTTGACGAAAATATACACCAAGCCAATTCCCGTATTGTTGCCGGGCAATTCTTTTTCTTAAAAGAGCTTCATTCTCTTTTCCAATCCAATTCCCATGTTGAACAATCAATGATCAACGCCTCATCTTTGATTGCAAAAGATTTCGCTCTCAAATTCCGTTACCGGAAACTTTCTCCATCGGATCCAAGTAAAAGATCGCTCCACATGGGTTTCAAACGCACCAATTTAGCCGAAACTGTTGCTGGCCAACTCCTAGCCTCCAACGAACGTAGAAAACCTCCTCACTGGACCAATGTCGCCTTTGCTTCTCTGTATAATGATTCAGTTTCCAAGCTTATGTCGAAGGTTGGTATTCAATGTGCCGCTAAATCTACTCAACAATCATCTACTTTATCTTCCATTGGACAAATGATAAATCATTTCAACAGCAAAGAAGCCGATGTGGTTACATATGTTCCTGAAGCCCAACCTTCGTTTGTTGAAAATCATTACGGAGTAGATGGTGTTTCTGTTGTTTTGAAGCGTGAAGATGACTCAACAACCCATCGAATTGCTTTCAAATGGAATCATTGTTCAAATTACAAATATCCGGATAGAAACCGGCATGAGTTTGAGCAAGATATTATGGCCGCCCGCAATATTCTTAACTCCACTACTTCCTGCACTCGACATGTTGAATTCACGCAGATGAGGTCTTCTATTTGCGCATGTTTTCCCATCATTTTTGACTTTGCCAAAAGACATCCATATTGGCCTTTACCTTTGACTATTCCTGTACCTGGGTTGGTGGAAGGTTTGGTTTACCACGAGTCCTGTTTGTCCCTATGTTCACGTCAGCTCATCAACGAGGCTATTCCGCCCCGTACGCAGTCCGATCCATTCACTTCCACTTCTACGTTATTGGAATTGCATTTGCCAACAACAATTGACACACAGAACCTTTATTGTCCGATACACATGCTGCCCGCGCCTCGCTATTTGGATTCCACCAATTCAAAAGGAAAACGTATAACTTCCAAAGGAGAGTTAACAACTTTCCGTAACTCCAGTCGTCGTCCTCGGAATAGGAGAGCCTCTGCTTATACTTCCGGTGCTCAAATCAATCGTCCTTATCATCTCAAGAAACAGACTAAAATTGACCGGGAACATATCCATCATCAAAACACGGTTGACGGTAATCTGGACAGGTCTGGTATCAAAACATTGGACAAGCTAACAAATATCAACCCCAATCAGACTGGATTAACGAACCGAGCAACATCTAACTTTTGTCCACTATCGGATATGAAGCCTGGTGATTTCATCATTTATCATGTCAGCATTTCAGGCAAAGAACTCCGTTACTCCCCAAATCCAGATTCTTTTCCATTTGACCTCCAACCCTTCTCCCTCCAGACCAACTCCACTAGTCGGTCTAATGGATCGCGCGACAGAACTTCGCTCAACGAATACGACCGATTCTTCTTTGATGAAGGTAACTTTGGTGACTCTATGGATGGTGGTGGTATATTATACTTCAGGACCAAGAATGTCTTACTTTTTCACTGAACAGTATCACGGACAGATTTGCCTCAACGCTACTTGGTGTTGATTTATCTTCTTTCAACGTTGACTTTCGATTCTCCGAAAAGCCTGATTTAAACTCACCGTCAAATCTTGGCGATGGATGTCCCCCTCCAGACAAGCCAGGAACCCACACCCTCTCACGGAGGTTGTATGGTTCTGTTAATTCACCAGTTTCAACGCACCTACCAACGTTAGATGACGTTCAATTGGGTACCAGATCTAATGATTTGTGTTCAGTTCCTTCCCATGATGGTTCTAGTCCTTCGCTCACGTTAGATGAAATCCGTATGTGTGCCGAATCGACTGATGTTGCTTCGGTCAATTTATCTGCCAATACAGATGATATCAAAATGGCCGCCAAATCGCTTGTTGGTATTAAACCCCACCAAAATTGTATTCCTTCTATTGACAATGAGTCACCAAAGTTATCCCAACCAGTAGGAGAAGATTTGACGCAGACATACCTACTGGACCCGCATGAATCCCATATGTCTCAATCTACCGAAGGTGCCATTCTTGCTATAATGGGAAGTGATTTTGACAAGAGTAATCAAACGCCATCAATCCCATCTAAACCAATGTCTCTAAATCTGGTACCTCCTACTGAATCACGCTTGGTGTTTTCTGAAAGTGAGTCAGACGATAGTTTGCCCCCTCCTATATTTCCACGAAAGCATTCTACCCATAGGTCTGTACTGACCACTAATGCACAGGACTCCAATCCTACCCAATCACTCGCATCCGCACCCAATGTTGTTGTTCCCGAGCCTGCACTAAAACAAAAAGATTGTGCGAAAATGATACACACTATTTCAGTTGTACTCGGCAAGTCTTACGGTTTAGAAAAGAACAAAATAAAGGAAGTCTTGGAAAACATTGTTGTTGGCCATCGAAGTGTTTCCATTCAAGAGGCCCCCCAATTATCAACTACCGTTCGTGGATTACTCGACAACCAACAAGGTATCATGACACCGATCGCTCTGAATGTTATTGTTGATCTATTCAATCATCAGAGTATTCCGCCCAATTCTGTTAGACCCCGTTTCTTTTGCCACAACGCCATCTGTTGTGGTATTGTGAAACCATCCTACAAGATTAATTATGCATTAGAATATGATGAGGGCAAATCCTTTTGTCCCAACATAATCTATTTTCCGGTCTTCACATATTTGGATTCTGCAGGTACGAGTTTTCTTTGGAATTTAATAACGGTGTATCCCAGGCGTTTGAAGGTATTACCAATCTACCATCCAAAGTGTACTCTGAATGATATCCTTTTACTGAATAAGTACACAGAGACTCTCATTGTTCACGTTCTAAACAAGGACAACTACCCAACCACACATCAATGGTCAAAGTTGGATTGTAAAACATATCTCTTATCAGCTCTTCATCCTGAAGTTGATTCCAGTATATGTTTATTTGATGAAATGAAAAGACTTTCTTTCTCTTCCCTGACTACAAATACTGAAGAGGAACTACCTAGTCAGGTGAATAAGGTTTGCTACCAAGTGTCCTTGTCACTGTCTATTATACTTGAGAAATACATTACTCCAACGAGTATCCACCATCTTTTTGCAGACGATTCCTCAGGCCCAGCATCTTTGAACAAGCAGGACACACACAAACCCAAGCACAAAAGACGTCCTATGGTTGACACTAAAAGGAACAGTATCAAACTTCCCCGTCGGAACTCAAAGAAAAAAGGCACAAACCCCCAACCGATTATCGACACAAGAACTCTATCGGAGCGAATACCATTGCTCGCAGACTCTAAACTCGTGACAACCAAAGAGCTGAGAGCACTTCTTTTTGTTCTCGATATCCGCTACAGATCGAATATGAGCAAATTTTGTCTTAGGGAGTTAGTGAGTGATGCCTTGTCCCAAGATAAGTTTTCTGATGTCGTTCATCGTTCAGAATCCAATGTAAAAAGGGGCAAGTTCATCATAACTGATAATCCTTCTACAGTCAGAGATGACATCTTGGGATCCAAACTGAAGAATCCATCTGTCCATATCAGTCAATACTGCAAATCATCCAATTCCGATTTCAATAACTGCCAAAAAGGTGCTTTGCTATGTGCCAGTGGGTCTCGCTGTTATTTTGGCGACCGAACAATATGGTCTAACGACGTAAAAAAAAGGTGCCGTAATAAGGATTGCAAATCCTATTTCCATGGGCGTATTGATCAATTTTGCTCCAACGAATATGGATTCTGTCGGAGATGCACTGGTAAGATGATTCACCGCCTCTCCTCTACTTGTGTTATTTGCCATCGTGGTTTTAACCAACCACCAATCACCGAAAAAGAAGACCGGAAACTTAAAACCAAGCTAGAGGAACTTGACGCATCTTTCTGTTCTGATTGTCTCGGTCAATTTTCATCCGTGGAGGAAAAACAAAGCTTTTGGGAACAGCGTCAACTTATTGACACAAAACACAATTTTGAACGAGAAATTGCCTATGCTGAGTTATACCGCATGGAGGAACGATCTCGCCCATCCCCACAAACAGATGAGGTGAGCACAAACACATCCAAATACAGTTCAGAATTTGAGAGTCCTCCTCCGTCGCCTCGACCAGGAATGGATACAGGCCCTATAACGTTCACTCGGAGTTCCAATCATTTCCAATACATACAAAGTAATGGTAGCCCTGCTAATGGAGAGATAACAAATCGATGCGACGTTACAGAAGCTTTGACAATAGAATGCCGAGATAAGAAACAAGCGACGTTTGTAATTCGGAAAACGGACAAGAATGTTTTCCTGATTGTTCACCCAGCAAATCCTGATATACGGATACCTATCTACCATTGTAAGATTGACTGGAGCCGCCCCAAACCAGAAAGAAGCAAGGTTGGTGGATTGGACTTCAGTCTTATGTCAATGGTAGGAAAGGTTACCAAAAATTTCTTTAAAGACTTGGAAGAATCTATGAATGATAAATGGTCAGGTCCCTTTTTGCCCAAAACAATTCGACCTTCTTATATCGAATCACGTCTTGGCAGTAATTGTCTTGTGGACGTAACTACAGAAATATATGGGTTCAGTGTTACTATAATTCAGTCAGAATACGTCCGAAGTGCAACAGACCAGATAGAGAAACCACGATTTGAAATTGATAGCCGGACTTTTTACAACAATGTTGACCTTCATGAGTATAAACAAGGATTGGCGGTTGTTGACAAATGCGTTCTACGGTTAGGTACCTCCATCAAGGGTGATCAAAGGCTTGAAATCACACTACCAAAAGCTGAAAAGATTTTAATGTCGCTTGTGATAGGTCATGCCTCGAAAAGCAATGTTGACATTGCCTACCATTCTTCAGCTGAAACTGGTTTGAACTGTTATTCAATATGTTACTCTTCCGGTGGGATCTCTGAGGAACTGTATCTTCCGCAACCAGATGAAAGGACACTGATGCGGATATATTTTCAGTGTGACCTAGCAGGCCTGTCTGCAATTTTATCATTTTTCAATAAGTGCCATGACGAATTCTCTGAAAACCAAGGGTTGGATCCTGTTTTGATTGATAGAGAACTTGCTCACTGCTTCGGTGTTTTTCTTCATAGGCAGAAACATGCGAACAAACTCAACAAAACCCGGAGTTTTTCCTCCAGGTTTTTGGGTCTACCTATATCTCAGCTTGTGATTGAAAAGGTTGCTAGAAAGTCATGGCCAATGTTTGTTGATATATTCAAGGAAGATAGAGCGAGAAATTACCTAACACTATACGACAGATCTTTTGCTACTGGTGTGCCAAAAACGTCGTGGGATAGCTATGAATCTTTTGTTGAAGATTATCGGTCTTTACATTTGTCGGCACCTGGAGATATGGCTGCTGCATGGTTGAGCGACTACACTATTTCGCTTTGGTGCTTCATGATGTCTATGTCTGCATCCCCGACGGTACATATATTTTACCCGATGTTCTACCAGTATTTATCAAGTGACAAGGAAGAATATAGGAAATCAATTAATTTTGACTTCACCATGAGCCCCAAAAGAAGATTGTTCATTATCCCTATTAATTTGGGTGGATCACACTGGGCAGTGAATCTTGTGTTCCGTGGATCCAATGGACAATATTCGGCTATCCAATTAGATCCCATGGTTCCCAAGAGCAAGTTTCCTTCGGAGAAGGAAGTACTGCTTTTATCCGATTTCTTCTCTACCGATACCGACCAAACCAATCCAGTAATACAAAAGAATCAGTATCTTGAGATGTGTTTTTCCTCTTTTCCAACACAAAAAGACTCAATCAACTGCGGAGTGTTTGTCTGCTTCTACGTGTGCTGGATATCACAACATGGCAGTAAACTCTTATACGAACTTGACGAAGAACATGATGAAACATCGGCGGTTCTATCTGCAACTGCAATCAGAAATGAATTCTGTTCATTTGTTTCTGCTATGTGCCCTGTCGAATTCCGAAAAGAGTATGCAAATTTCATAAAGGTACTCAGGCAGATGTATAACCAACTAGGTATAGAGGGTGTAGAGGGGAAGATTACTGATGTGTTAACACACGATTATGGCGGTGATAGTTCCGACTTGATAGACGTATGGACCAAAAACACAGAAAAACACACAACGGAGGATACTGAAGGGAAGTCGGCAACTAAAGTTTCAACATCCTACAAAACAAAATCATCTACGACTAACTCTGCGAAGAAATCCAAGTCCGGAATTACCAAAGTGGGTGTGTTGGTAAATCGGAAACCAGTTCATTCATTTCAGAAAAATGAAGGTGGACAGAATTTGGAACATCAAATAGAAACAGAGCTGACAGATTCCAAGACTCCCACCCACGAGACGTGTCCTACAGTAACAGAGCCAACAGGTTCAAAGATGACTACGACAGAATCGATGTCAACAGGTTCCAAGACGACCACGCCAGAGTCGATGTCAACAGAGTCCCAATCTCCAGAAACATTGGATATAACGGTGGATAATAGGTATCTGGTAGACACTGTGTCAAAGGACGAGAAAACTTTTAATGAGGAGGATAATCGAAAAGGCGATTCAACGGGAGCACCAAAGATCACACCCGGGCATAATTTGAAGGACACTAAATCACCTACAACTTTGTTGAACGTTGAGTGTAGTACATCATCAAAGCGAAAGGAGCATACTGCAGAATGTGTAAAGAAACGTAAAAGGAATGTTGCAGCAGTACCTAATGTTCCGACAAAAACAATTCGAAGGTCACTCCGACTGTCAATTCGGTTAAAAAATAAATGCAAATAAGTTTTTTTAATGGTTAGGAACAAAAAATGTGTATTCATATGTAGGATTAGGTTTTGCCATGAAGCTTATTAGTACTATTTCACACGTCCCCATGCACCATGCAGGACGGGATAGTTGTTGTACTCCTCCAAATCTTCAGGTGATTTCCAACGTTTTTCGTAAAGATGGAGCCATTGCACAATGCTTCTCTTGTTTCCATCTTCTTTCTCCCTTTTCTGTTTGTTTTGAAATTGTTTGAGTTTTCGTTTTTTACTCTTAGATTGTTTTGTCGCTCTATTCATAAATGAATTCCAATTGTCTTTAATCTCGTTGTTCTCGGGTTCTTTCTTTAGTTCCTTTACGTCATCGCTTTGTTCGATGTACATTCTACGGTACTTTTCAATGATTGCCTCTTCAGTTGTTGTGCACCACTTGTTGAACCCAATGCTTGACAGACAGGGACGGTTACCTGGGTGATAATGTATGCATTCCTTTATGTGTTTTCTGGCTTCCGGCGTCAGTTTAAACCATTGCTTTGGTGGGAAAGTATGACCATTCAGTTCGAGCCTCTCTCGTTCTCCAGATTGTACTGGTCGTCCAATACCCAAGTTGTTGTAGCACTTTATGTCATCCGTTGATTTCAATGCCGGATAACCGCATAATACATACGCCATAATGATACCCATAGCCCACACGTGGTCAACGCAACCAGTGTCGCCTTCCTCCGAGAAAGGCAATACTTCCTCTGTTACATACTTTAAGCATTCTTCCCAAATCTCCAAACCTTCTACCTCGTCGAAATGCCCTTTTTGGCTGTTTAGTCTTGCTCTCACATTGTTGATATTGTTGCATCCATTAAGTATGGTGAGTACCAAGTGGCCGTTTTTTGCACATAAGACATCGAACCCAGTTTCAAAATGATATAAGAATGGGTTAAGCTTGTTGTTTACGTCGCCGTGATTTAGCTCATTACTTCTTTCGCGGTACTCCACAGAATCCAATTGAAACCTTGGCTTCAATACCTTCATCTTGAACGCTGATTGCGGTGTTGCAGCTTGTTTCCAAAACGAATTCCAGGCCTCCTTATTCTTACGGTTGGAGACTTTGTTTTTGGAATGCTTTTGCGAGTGTGCCATGTCCTCTTTGTGGATCTTTATTACTTCTGCAAACGTGGCTGGATCCATGTAATGTTGTGTTGAATTTTTCCGTTTCTTATTGGAAGACACATGCTTGGATAATCTTCTTGTATGACACTTCACAACAACGACTTTTGTGTTTGAGACGAGACTGGACACACTGGTAGATGCGCTATTTTGTTTTCGTTGTGATAGAATGCTCCGCGGAACATTGTTGTTGTTGTTGTTTGGTTTTGTTGATGACATGATTCGACCCGGCATTCATTTAATTTGATTAAGGTAGGTAATATGTCGGAAGGGAAAGAGGAAAATAATAGGATTGCCACTCATACTTTGCCGTTGTGTGTTAAGAACACCAAAATATGGACCTGACAATAGGTTCTGAATAGCACGACTGACATAATTGGACCTGACAATAGGTTCTGAATAGCACGACTGACATAATTGGACCTGACAATAGGTTCTGAATAGCACGACTGACATAATTGGACCTGACAATAGGTTCTGAATAGCACGACTGACATAATTGGACCTGACAATAGGTTCTTAATAGCACGACTGTCATAATTAGACCTGACAATAGGTTTTGACAACCACGACTGGCAGACAAAGGCACAATAACAAGAACAAGAACAACAGCATCAATGACAACCTGACTGGACCAGACTGGACAAGCGTAGGCTGGACTAGCCTACTAGGTTTGACAAGCCTAAGCTGAACTAGCCTAGGCTAGACTACCCTCCTATTCTGAACTACACTATGCCGGTGTAGCGTAGTAGGCTAAACTACTACTAGCTAAAGATGAATTAATGTATGCTGGACTAGTCCAGGCATGTCTAGGCGTGAATGGTTTCGAAAACCACGTCTGACAGAAATGTACCTGATAATAGGTTCCAAAACAACGACCAACATAAATGGACCTGATAATAGGTTCCGATAGCCACGTCTGACATCAATGGGCCTCGTACTAGGTTCGAAAACCATGACTAACGGAATAGCGTACGCTGGACTACCCTAGTCTGGACTACCATATGCCAGTCTACCCTAGGCTGAACTAGCTTAATCTGGTCTACCGTAGGCTGGACTAGCACCGTCAGGTCAAGCATACAACAAATTCGCAAACCACGTCTGACAGAAATGGACCTGATAATAGGTTCCAACACAACGACTAGCATAAATGGACCTGATAATAGGTTCCGATAACCACGTCTGACATAAATGGACCTCGTACTAGGTTCGGAGAAACCATGACTAACGGAATAGCGTACGCTGGACTACCCAAGTCTGGACTACCCTAGGCCGGTCTACCCTATGCTGAACTAGCTTCATCTGGTCTACCATACTAGGCTGGACTAGACCCGGCAAGTCTACGCTGGACTATCCGGTCTACCCTAGGCTGAACTAGTAGCTTAATCTGCTCTACAGTAGGCTGGACTAGACCCGGCAGGTCTACGCTGGACTATCCGGTCGACCCTAGGCTGAACTAGTAGCTTAATCTGGTCTACCGTAGGCTGGACTAGACCCTGCAGGTCTACGCTGGACTATCCGGTCGACCCTAGGCTGAACTAGTAGCTTAATCTGGTCTGCCGTAGGCTGGACCCGGGTCTAGCCTACAACAAAATCGGTAACCACGTCTGACAAAAATGGACCTGATAATAGGTTCCGAAAACCACCACTAGCCTGAATTAACATTTATAATAGAGGATTAGCTCTTAGTACAGTTTTGCGCGATACATAGGCGCTCATAATATAACATCCTTTGTATTTAGGATTCGAACAGCTATGCAATACCAACGGGTTAAAAAGCAATGTATCCCCTGATTTCAATGGAACTTTGATATGGTACATTGGGAAGACAAAGTAATAAATGACTTCGTCACGACTTACATGCTCCGGACCAATTACTGTCAAATGAGTGTAGTAATAGTCCTCATCGACATGGCATTTGGAATGATAATCCTTTCCTATAGAGAATGCAGTAGCGTGATCACCAATTGAAGTGATTGTTGTTTGCTGAACAACCTTTGTCATCACGGTCGTTTCACGGTACAAAAATTTAGCGAAAGGACGACGTAAACTTTCCTGCATTTGCTCCACAATGTGCGCCGCTTCCCTTTCCAGCTCATCTATTGTGTGTTGCTCCACATTTTTTTCGAAAACATACACACCATTCTGACTGTTGTTGCGATTTGGTCGAATACCAAGAACAGCATACCCGTCATTTATACTAGTACATTTTGATCCTCTTACAACTTTGGGTTTAGCTTCAACAATTTCTTTCGAAAATCGTCTTGTAGTTTCGATCCTGGAGGATCGAGCCAAGTGTTGTTTCGCTTTGTCTCTCGACACTTTGGCAAAGATTCGCAACGATGGTTCTGATTCATCAACCGCTATAATATGCTTCTCATCTGTACTATCCAATATATCAAAACAATCAATAGACACAGCCTCTGTCGATGTATATTCCTTTGTTCCGACAGTTTGTTCACCCCAACTAGATTCCATGAATTTACCTTTAAACAAATCCTTGGTTACTGCTTTCAATGATATTTGATTGACATGTTTCAGATTTCTAGATATACTTCGACGCCTCTTGTTCTTGGGTTTGATCGTAGACAAGTGGTTGTAAGTTGCGTGGTTATTCGACTTTGTTGGTGCATTCTTTAGAAAATTTGATGACATTTTGTGTTTCATTCTAAGTAGCGATTGCCTCCTTTCTCTTTGTTTTCTAGCTCTTCCTTCAATTGCGTGGCTATTCGACTTTGGAGGTACATTCTTTAGAAAATTTGATGACAAATTCTGTTTCATTCTACGTTGCCGTAGCCTATTTTCTCTTTGCTTTCTGGCTATTCCTTCCACCATTATTATTGGTATTCTTTTCAATCCTCTTGTTGTTGTTGCGGACTACGAGCGCCGTTGGAGGAAATACAAATCGACGTTGGAGGAAATACAAATTGACATTGGAGTATGTGACGATTTGCGGTTGGAGGAGAGGAGCAAGGGTGTAGGAGGAGACGCAGCACCGTCGGAGCAGGAGACGAATTGCTGTTGTAGGAAGATAACAAGGAGCGCCGTTGGAGGAGTAGGGCTGTTTGGTGGTGGAGTACTTGTCTTGTTGTAACGGGAGGAGCGCCTTTTTGAGGAGGAGCAACGCCAACAATACGTTGCCGTTATTTGCCGAGATCTTGTAAATGCTGCCAGTTGCTGTTGCTGTATAGGAGTGCCGCGGAGAGTAGGTAGACAAATCTGTGTTCAAGTTGGAAGATGAGTGCTGGTGGATGAGGAGTACTGGCGTCCTCTGGTAGTTGCTGCTCTTTTTTGCCGCTATTGCTGTTGTTGTTGCTTATCGTTGCTATCTGTCACCGCTAGATTTTGTAGTATCCTATAAAAATAGATAATAATTGAACAAAATTTGGTGAGAATCTATCGATGTACAGAGTAAATAATAACAGAATAATATAATTTACATGCCAACCTATAGGAACAATATTCGTTGTTCCGATCCGTTGTTCTGATTCCTTGTTTGTTGTTCGAATCTGTATTTCCAATCCAGTGTTCCAACAATCGTTGTTGTTGTTCTAACAATTATTGTTACGGTTGATTCGGTTGTGCTGACAATTCGTTGCTGTGGGACCGTTGACTGGTGGTGGTTGTTGTTGTTGTTGATTCTATCGTCAGTTCCCCCCGTTGTGGTTCCTGAAATAGTAAGAACAAATGCCAAAGTTAGAAAATACATCGTCTGAAATTGGGTTGGCAGAGCATAATCATTGTTTATTTATCTCACGTTGTTGACCGTTTCCCTCCCGCTATTGATGATACGTTGTTCTGATGATCGTTGATGCTGCTGCCGTTGATTTGCAGCAATCTTATACTCCTATGTAACGAAAAACTGGATCTTGTTCCTGATGATATAGATATGCAAGGGATGCAGATTTTGTGCTTTCAAGATGTATATGTTTGGGTCGTGAATCCGAACAAGAATCTTTCCAGCGACTAATCAGTTCTCCGATGCACTCTATTGTCTTGCAGTACAAGGCAGTTACTTCGCACTAAAATATCTCAAACCTGAATCAGCCGGCCTAATGCTATTACTAGCACTTCGGAGGGATTCCACGTGCTCGGACGGAGTGCCAATCGTACAAGTACGGTAAAGCAACTCTGCTCTTGATAAGTCGGGGTAAGATTATGAAGGGAAAGAGTATTTTTTGCATGCGACAACAACAACAAAAAATCACACCTGAGTACGAGTACACAGTGAAACGCGGTGACAAAATGTACCGCCATAGTTTGTAGCGGCAGCGACATCATTAGAAACCAAATAAATCACGATTGAAGTTACCGTACATGTTGCGACATCATTAGAAACAAAATCAATCACCGAGAGAAGTCGCCCTGTCATGACAACAGTGACGTTTCTGTTCCGACGTCAACCACACGTTTCAATTACAGCAGACGACTAGCGTACCGTACCGTAGAAGTAGGCTCGTCCAGCATAGTACGCTTGTTTAGTAGTAGGCTCAGGGTAACTCGTATGGTAGTCCAGCCTAGGCTAGTCCAGCCCAGCCTAGGCTATTCCAGCCTAGGATAGTCCAGCCTAGGCTAGTCCAGCCCAGCCTAGGCTAGTCCAGCCTGGGCTAGTCCAGCTTAGGCTAGTCCAGCATAAGGTAGACGAGACTAAGCTAGTCCTGCCTAGGCATCTCCAGCGTAGTACGCTACTACTAGTACTAATACGTACTACAACTAGGCTCGCATAGCCTACGTCATATACTACTAGTAGTAGGCTTGGAGTACATCGTACTAGTAGTACACTAGGCTAAGTCCAGTGACATGACAACACCAGTTAAGTTTGTGTTACGGCAGTCAACCAATCATATGAATTACAGCAGTCGACTAGCGTAAAAGTAGGCTCGTCCAGCATACTAGTACAGTACGCTTGAGTAGGCAGTAGTAGTAAGCCAGCGTACGTCGTATGCTAGTACTAGTACTAGTCCAGCCTAGGCTAGTCCAGCCTAGTACTAGGCTGTTCCAGCCTGGGCTACTAGTACTCAAGCTTAGGCTAGTCCAGCCTAAGGTAGACGAGACTAAGCTAGTCCTGCCTAGGCTTCTCCAGCGTAGTACGCTCCTACTAGTACTACTAGTACTAGTACTAGGTCCACCTAGGCTCGCCTAGCCTAGTAGTACTAGGCTTGTTGGAGTACATACTACTAGTAGTAGTATAATAAATCCAGACTAGTAGTACTATGCTTGTTCACCATAGACTAATCCAGCCTATTTGATAATAAACAAACAACAGAGAACAAGAACAACAAGATCTGGGAACAACATCTGTGAACAACACTACTACAAATCTTGTTTTCTGGTTGTAAATTAGACAAGACTGACCAAAAGTCTTGAACTGAATCAAATTTTTCACGCATAAGTACTAGTAATAGGAGGTGGGACTAGTAGTAATAGTGAGTAGCCTTGAGGCTACTACTACTACTAGTACTAGTACTAGTAGACTGGGTTGAATACCAATAATAGTAGTACTAGTAGTAGCCCAGTAGTAGTACTAGTACACTGGACTAGTTGCCTACTCCTACTACCTAGACTAGTAGTACTAGTAGTAGTAGTCCAGCAGCCTAGTACTAGTAAGCTACACCAGTCCAGCCTACTACTACTAATAGGCAATTAATCAAGCATAGGTAGTACTAAGTTAGTCAAGCCTTAAATAGTCCAGAATACTATTGTTGACCTAGGCCTGACTGCCTAGTCTACTAGGCTGAACTAGTCTAGGCTGGACTACTAGGCTACTAGACCGGCATAGGCTAGTCCAGCATAGAGTAGTCAGGCCTAGGCTAGTAGTGAAACATAGACTAGTAGTCAGGCCTAGTGTTGGAGTCATTGTTACTGTAGTCCTCGTTGTTGGTGTTGCTGCAATTGTTGTCGGCGTAATTGTTGTCGTTCTTGAAGAAGTAGTTGTTGTTCTTGTTCTTGTTCTTCTTGGCGTTGTTGTTGTTGTTGATATCATCATCCCTTGTTCAGTGTCACTAATCATAGTATCTGTGTTTGATAACCTAGGTTTACATATGCCCTTGCTGTGTGGGGGGAAATTTGTTCTTTACATGAATATCATTAGCGCTACATAAGAGTAAAGGCAGGACTATGCCGTCTTATTATAGACCCACAGCAGTTTTATCATAGTGCTACTACGTTTACCTAGTATGTTTGAAAAGTATGAGATTTGATGAAGAAAACATGTGATAATAGATTGATATCTATGTTTGAAAACTTAAGTTTACCAGCGTATTACTAAGCCCTTGTTGTTCTTGCTGCGTGGGTTTTTTTTGGGTACAAAAATGAAATTGGTGTGACATAAGAGAACAGGAGGGCTATACCATTACTAGTATCATAGACCCACAGCAGTGTTATCATAGGAGGATAGGTAACCTCAGGCGGCTTGAAAACTATAATTTTGGTTTTACAAGTTCTACTACTACTACTACCATAGAGCATCATCTTGAATAACAAAAAACAAACCAAGTTGCATGAAATTTCGTAAGAAGGGAATGGTACGGAAAAGGGAAAAGACATGCCATCATAACGTAGTGCATCTATTCTGTGGGGGGCGCAAAAGTCGGAGTGATAACGCAGTGCATCTCTTCTGTGGTGGGCGCAAAAGTCGGAGTGAAAGACAAAAACCACACCAAGTTGCATGAACTTTCGTAAGGCGGCTACTAGTATGCTACACCAAAGTCTGGCCGGCCATCATGCTGTACACATAAATTTTTTATCTGTTATGGTCAGTTGAAAACCAACCCGGTACGTACTGGTACACATTGGTGGTATCTAGTTCATGTGAAACATACCGTAGCAGTACGCAGTTACATTACTTGTACTAGTACACGTACATATGTTACCATACTGTTTGTACTGGTGGTATCCTCCTAAAATCGTAAAATTCTACACGCTCATGTACGATGCCAGTACTATGTACCGTACAATAGTATGGTGGTGGGTGGTATCTGCACCAGAATACAATTTCCGTCGTTTCTGTTCATGTCGGCTGATCGCAACTTGGCGATGGGATCTGCATATGATGAAATAGTAGTGATGGCCACGATGGGCTATGTTTCAGTACACACGTTTTTGTTTTGTTTTCATTCTCTAAAAGGTTGCCACGATGACTAAGCTGTTGCGATGTCCACGACAGAATACTGGTTCTGTTGCTGGCTGTTCTTTAACATGTCGGCAAATCGCTACATGTTGGTATGTTGTGAAGTACAAGTGGGTGCCACGATGGGATGACTATGTTTCAGTTCACATGTTTTCCTTTCGTCTTCATGAACTACAAGCTTGTGTGCTGCGGTATCATAATCTAGAATTCTCACAATCACGGATTCCAACAATCTAGAATTCTCATCTAGTGAAAAGCCAGAATGTCATCGTCATCTGACGTTAGCAGTGCCCTTGATAGCTACACACTCGAGGAGTTGCAGCAAATGCTAACTGACCCCCAACTGGGTACTCAATTGGCAAATAAAATTGAAGCTGAAGTGTTAACTAGACTTGCAACAAAGAGTCAAAATGGGTCTCCCATAGGAATTCTTGTTACACCTTCCAAGCAGCAAAAAATGTCGGACCAAATCGGACAAGCGGAAATGTTTCTGAGCAAATGCACTACTCTCATAGAACAGATGAACCAAGAAATGATGAGGGTAAAAGAAGGTATCATCAAACCTTTGCAAGAAACCATCAATAGCGCAAAGAAGCGGCCTCCATCAGCCAAAACTAGTCTTCAGTTCTATCCTACTACAAAGCAGAAAAAAGATGAAATTGAGATTGAAAGCGATGAAGAAAGCAACGAAAGCGAGGAAGATTTGAATCGGAAGCCCGCGTCTAAGCCAAAGTCTAAGAAGGACAACAAATTTTCCAAATACGATATCCATGGCTACAGAAGGAATGAGTATCAAAATATTACCAAACACAATCGGAAGACCGCGTCTAAGCCAAAGTCTAAGAAGCACAACAACTTTTCCAAAAACGGTATCTCTGTCTACGAAAAGAATGAGTATCAAAACTTTACCAAACACCGTTTTCACTATTTGGAGGCGGGAGCGACAGTCAGGAAGTTGTCTCGTAATTCATGGATGTATGACGCAAGTTTTCCAGATACCCTGATGAGCAGCGAGGATTGTTTTCAGAAAATCCCAAACGCTGTCATGTGTATTCACACATTGTACAGGTCAATGGAACGGGAACCAGATGCAATAGAAGCAAACGAAGAAGAGCAACCTGTGCAAAGGTTCACTAGAAATGAGATCAAAAATATAGCGGTAACTCATGCAGATGTTGTAACTGCAGACACGGGTTTGGACTTTTTCATGACCAACTTTCCAAATATGAAAAAACTAGACATTGATTTGTGTGGACTGATTACATCTCAGCCTGGAGAATAAGGAACTTTTCAGCACGACCCTCGCAAAAATGCCATTGCAGTCTTTCTGATGAAAGGTCGGGTGAAAAGATATCATTATGTGCTGGTGAACGCAATCCAATCTTTGGTCCTATTCATGTATCATTGGGACGGATATTACTTTGGCAAAAATGTTCTTCACGCAGCTCTGGAAAAACAGTACGATGATGTTATACGCCTAATGGAACCTTATATTGCTATTGGCGAAAGGAGGACAGGTAGACAGAAACCTTTAGTGGCGTTCGTGGGTGCATGGCAGATTCAGACAGATGAGAACTGATTTGCCACAAAAATGTTCTAAAAGTATTTGGAGCAAGATGGCTTACCTGTTTTCATCTACAGGTAAAAAATGTTCCTGTTTCGGGACAAGATTTCTTGTCTATTTTCTATCTTCAATTTGAGTGTGGTACTATCATTAATTAGCAATGGCTATCGGAGGCCAGGCATTCTTCAAAATTTATTACTGTTATATTGGTAAAATAGAATTATTATTGCAACATATCTGACACCAGGCTGCTCCAATCTCAGCATACATTTCTAAATCTAGTTCGTCAACCAAGTAATTCACAAAAAGGACAACATAATAAACGTATCTAACACCAGGCTGATCCGATCTCAGACTACATATCTACTTCAGATTCGATGACCACGTCATCAACAATGACATCATAAAGGAGATCAACGATTTCAATCTTCAACTGAAATATTATACAGATGGCTTTAGATGCAATACGGAATTTTTTCCGCAGTATGTAGGAATCTGCCGCGGTGAATTCTGAACACGTTCGACATCCCATAGAAGCATTCATGGCATTTATTAAAGTTCTTCTCAGATAATGTCAGAAAGACAGTAGTTATGGGAAGTGGAGGTGGAAGGTGATGGGGGAATAATGTGCGTGTTGGAGCTGGATACTGCAGCGGGATTATCGTTAGAGGAGGAAGCGGAGGATGGAGGTGTATCATTTGTGGCAAAGGTATGGTGAGGTAGAGGTAGATAATGGGTGGGTAAAAATCCATTTCTACGGAGGACAGAAGAAAAATTGCGATATTGACCGACAAAATCGGAAAGATATGGTAACCATTTTGATTTACATTGAGGACATGTATCGAAGTCATGGTATTTGTGAGAATGATGAGAAACAGAGTAACAATTGTTACATATAATCAGACGAGAATGAAGCGTTGATTGTTGACAGTGTACGCAACGTTGCCGCATAAGGACAAGGCAAAGGTTGATAGTGTAATAGTCAAGCGATGACTCATAGGAACTTAAGCGGAGTTTAAGAAGCGGTAGGGATATTGTCTGCAGGCCTGTAGAAACAGGAATTTGTAGTTCGGCAAGTATAAACAATATGTGTTTACATACTGGATGGATATCAGGACACAAACAGATAATAGTTTTGCTAGAAGCAAGTATGGTGTAGACATTGCCGGAAGAACCGGAGACAAAAAGTGAGAAGGAGGGTGATGCTTTGGAGCGGTGTCGGAGAATATAAAATGATTCTGAACCTGAACGGCGCAAACGCTTTTTGTCAACAAAGAGCCAAACTGTGCAGAAAAGGAGGTTTAGGAGAAAATGAGGGTATCGTATGTCAGCTGGCAAGATCAGAGAAAGTGTAAATGTAATCAATAATGAACGGCAAGTATAATAAGCAAGAAAGCACGTACTGGAGCCATTGCGTTTCGAAGAAGACATGGCCAAACGGAGAGAAAGGGGAAGGTTGGGGTAAAGAGAGAAGCTCTGAAACACAGAGTAGACGTAATGAAAGGAATCGTAAGAGTACTCGTAAGTGTTTGTTGTCCTGAAGTATCGGGTGTACATTGAGTGACAGTAAATATTTCGGGGGATAAAGGAAAACAAGATAAACGAAAATAAATGGATGAATGATGATCGGACGGTTATTTTCGAAACAGAGAAATGACCGACAAAGATACGGGGAATATAAAATATTGGCATATGTATGGAATTGAATATAGATGTAACGATCAATAAAAGACAGTTATGTTTACATAGGAGAGGAACCTATCATGAGGCTCATCAAACCGACACTGAGGTCCAGCAGAACATAAACAGCAGGTAAAATACCTGCGGTCAGGCCCAGTAGCAATAATAACCAAATTTTTGACAGGGGCCGAGGCCGACGCAAATTTTAAAAACCTATTTTCAGGCTCTTGCCCATGAATACAATAATAACGCCTTTTTTTCGACTGGCTTTTTCGCCATTTCCTGCGATTCCCGTGCAACAACCAGTTTTTGCCAAATACTGCCCGGTGTAATATTCCCCAAAGGGCTCCTCACTGTGTTGGAAGCGCCCATCTCGAACGCTTTCATTCTATCTTTATCAGTCAACTGAAAAGCAAAAAGTACACTTGGAACTTGTACATTACAGTCAACCGAACAGATATATCTCCGCCAAAATTTGACATGCAAATGACCGTTTTTATAATTAATTTTTCTATTGCTTTTGTTCCCGCTGTAATTAGTTTACCAATCTAGTCCATCACTACCAAAGTCGTTCAAAAATCGATTCGTTATACGGAAGAGAAAGCGGAAATTAGTGTAATCATCGTCGTTGTGACCAAGACATCCAGTTCGTCGACGCTCTGGGCACCCTTTTCACTGATGGCTCCGGAAAGAATCGAGACGTAAAATGCGGCTCCAACAACCGCAAACGCAATAGGGAATGTAATGGATGGTTTGAGGTACCATGGAGCCTCTTCCCCGGTTTCACCCTCGAAGAACCCAAAAAAGTAATAGTTCTTGACCGTGTCGATCCATCCTTCGAGGCCTTCCTTTTTGGGTGCTTTGTTGGCCATTTTCACCTGGTACGCGGCGGCAATATCTTCGGCTGTCTTTGGGGTGTCGTCCTCAAGAGCCATCGCGTCAAAGTTCATGTCAAATATCTGGGCGGCCTTAGCAGCAGGTTGGACCGCCAGGACTTGGATGTCAAACTCCAGGCGTGCGGTGGAAGCGAGGGCAGGGTCAATCCCCAGGAGAGCACCTAGAGCAGCAGCTCCCCTTGGGTCGCTGTTGGCGCCGCCGTATGCCAACGAGGGATCAGTGATACGAACTACGGCACGTTCTCCGACAGTCATGCTCCGAAGGGCGGCGTCCCAGCCAGAGACCATCGATCCGTCCCCGACCACCTGTGCACCAGTGTGCGTGGTGCGTAAAGGGAATGCAGACGAAAGAGCCAAGGAAAATTAAAGTATACAGGTGGCATAAGATACGAAAAACAAGAGAAAGAACAGTAATCAAACACGCACGTTCCCCACCAAAAGATGGAAAACAACGAGTGACAATAGATTGTCGTTCGTTTGTTCGTTCTTGTCACACAAAATTCCTGTTCTGTTACATACCACTTTCTGAGAATCAGATCGTGCCAAGAGAACGTTGTCGCCCTCATCTTGATCTCCAAGCCCGACAGAATAACAGGTGTATTTGACAGTAACGATGTCGCCCCGACCGATCGGAGTTGCCCCGGTCTCCCCACCATTTACGACCGTCTTTGCCAAACCCTCCGGAAGCATTGGGATCGCCACAGACGACATGGCCAAAGCGGGTGTTCGGCTTGTTGCTTTTGCAGTCGCAGTGGGTGCTCTTAACAAAAGCGAGTTGCCTGTGGATGAAAACGCAGACACATGTTCGATGTGTACGTGCACATGGGAACATAAGGCCGCCATAAACAGTGCCACTGAAGCAGAAGCGAATTGTTGTATTCTCGACATGGTCTTTATACGTCGTGCACAAATTATTTTTGCGTTTATGCGAGTCACAGTGCGGGGGGATATCTTCTTTCTAGGTTTGTGCTTTTGCGGGAAAAGGACTTGGTGATCTCGGTGGGGATCATCGCGAATTCTTATGAGATGATGATGACGATGATGATTTTTTTCACCTTGTTGTTGAACGTTTTTGATTCTCTTCTAGAAAAAATGGCTTTGTCTGTCTGTCATCGACCGTAGACAAAGTTAACTACGCGCGTAAGGTCTGCCTCGTTATCGGGCATCACATCATTATTATTTCTTTCAGTCCCGGACCCATTCACGCGATTCAGAATTGTCGTAGTATGCCTCAAGATAAAGGTACTAAATTAAGCTTATATTGGTTAAAAACTAAGATTGTAAGCTAGCTCTGGCAACCTCTCCGAGGAGCCGTTGCAGGGAGCTTATAACAGTAAAAAGGTGTTGAACTAGAATTCAACGTACATTGCACATAGAGAATTTGGATATGTTCTTCATCCAGTCTTCAATATTGAAGCCCGGCTGGTGTGGCATTGTTTTTCAGATTTTCTTGAATCGTGGGTAATTCAATCGTGAGGGTTTGAATATCACACTCTTCTCCTTCTCATAAAAGTTTTGATTGATGGCACAGAATTTTATTGGTCCCATGCAACCAGTATTCCATAGATAGGAAATTTTTAATTGATGTGATAGTGTTAATTTCCTTTTGAAACTGGCTGTTGAGCTGATTCAATCCAAAGGCAAAGAAGAGCAACAGGAGCTTTAGCTGCAGGCCGGTTGAGGTACCGGTCTGTTGTGGTCTAATATTTCTCTGATATCCACTACGATTGGATGCTAGTCCAACCAGATCTATTCTGACTATCGGTAGCCGACGCAATCAGTTAGATCTTAGGCTTGTAGTTCTACAGTAGGACGCAAGAACGTCCGGTGTAAGGTTTAAGGTTGAATAATCAAATAATCTAAAAGTATAAGCGTGTCGACTTGCCAGAGAGCAAGTTATCGCTTTAGAGTGTGCTGCCGCTAATACAGCACGATGAAATTACGGGTATTTTGTACGGTAAATTACCGTATTACGGTGAATATCGTGTTGCCGCTAATACAACACGTATATTCGTGAGCAGAGTTTCGAACCTCTGCTGTCTTTTCTTGAAAACAGAACACTTAACAAAATACAGCATATGCTAATATCTGGCATGTGCTCTTTCTTGGATCACTAAGTATCGAACTTGAGTGACGATCGATTCTTCTTCTCCAGTTAAGTATCGATTCTCGATCGTGAGAATGAGCCCGGTAATTTTCGAGGTCTCATTATTTTCGATCTCGTACCTCTACCAACTTAGACACGAAAGGAATTTAATACTCCCCATGTGTCCACATGAAAGCATCCTCTAGTATCTGGTGCAGTCATCCTGCAACAGATCACCGGTGTTTCCACAGTAGTGAAAGATGGGCTTGAGTAAAGGATACACTACTGAGTGTCCCCAATGCTTGGTGAGGATATCAGCGCAGTTATCCTTACCTGCAAGATGTTGCATGAGGATGAAACCTCTTGCAATCATGCTTCTAACATAGTGATATGATAGAATGTGATGCCTCTTGTGTAGCCTCGCATATGGGAATGTAGAGGTTTGGATCATCTTTTCATTGTCTCCCCATGTGTAGGATGTGTCGTGTACTCTAGTACCTAGATACCTGAATGACTGTCGAATGTCAACAATTTGCTCAATGCAGGTTCTAGCAGACACAAATTCGGCGCCAAAGGTTGCTGTTTCAGAGGTTGCTTGCTTCTTGGAGAACCACATGATGGGGGTCTTGTTTGCAAAGTGCAGGATACCAGTGACAGCTTTACCACTTAGGATGTCATGCATTAAGTTTGCATCATAGAAATGAGACAATACAACTACCTTACCTAGGGGTTTAGGGGCATCGCTTGGTAGGTCTTCAGAATGCTCCCCATATACGGTATTGGACCAGTCTGTACTGTTGCCTTGAGTGAGTACAAAATCTGGTATGCCCACTCTGAATCTGATTTTGAAATGACGAAACTTGGAAATATATCCATAGATTCGTTTGGCTCTGTTGAGATGGCCTTCCCTAGGTTGCACACGAAAGCTTGATAAGGTCATGACAGCAGTCTGCACATCAAAACGTCCAATGGCAATGACCCACTGGAGTGAGCCCACCATGCTTTGATACTTTTGGATATCAGTATCACCTAGGAATGATGATGAATCTAGCTCTGGATGATCATTCTCAGCAAGGGGTGAGTGGAACCTAGTGGTGGGTTTGCAGCCAAACATTTGTTCATAGGAGGCCTCCATTTTCTCAATGAACTTGATGGGGTTCATGCAGAGCACACCATGTTCATCTCTTTCGAAACCACATCCCAAATGAAAGTTCATTGGACCAGAGCCCTTTAATTTGAAATTGTAAGGTTCAGACTGTAGGATGACCAGAAAGGTTTCAGGATTGGCCATACATAAGCAAAGGTCGTCAACATATGTGCATATCAGCTCGTATACTGGCTCCCCATGTTTGTTGTTGCCAGGTTTGATAAAGATTTCAGGCTCTGCCTTGGATCTTTCAAAACCTAGTTCAATGAGGCAGGCAGCGAGCATATCACCAAAACACTTGCCAGATGATCGAAGTCCATATAGAGCCTTGTAAATCACTAGTAGGTGACCCTCTAGTGATCCAAATTCAGCACCAGCCTTGATGCATACTTTCTCACAGGTAACAGCTTCTAGGTATGCATTCCCAATGTCGGTTCCCCATGCTTCTAAGCTATTCAGTTCAGCAAGGAATAGGCACATGCGCAAGCCACGAAGGGAAACAACTCCTGCATACACACTGTGAATGGGAGCTTCAGTGAGATTACCATTTGCAACTAGCCGGGCTTTGTGTCGGCCATCGTGCTTGACTGCATAAATCATGTGGACCTTGATTTGTTGGAAGCCAATGGGTATATTGCTAGCCTTGTAGATACCTTTGTCAATAAAGGTGTCATATTCTTGAAGCTGCGACATTTCCAGCGCTATGGCATCCTGCCATTTGGTATTGCCATTGGCTGTGTCAAACTGGATGGCTTCGTCATGATTGCGGGGTACCTTGAATCCATACTGGTACTGTGGAGCAGTTCGAAAGGAGCGGAGCTTGGCTTGATGGATTAACCGGTCTAGTTTCTTGGTTCTTCGGGCAAGGGAAACAATGCGTTTGAGGTGTTTCCAACCAGGTTGATCAAGCATGTTGTTGTCCTTGGCATATTTGCTTACAGTAACAGGGTCGTCTGCAGCTACATTGGAGAGAGGTTCATAGGTGCGCTCCATATTTTCCCATTCAATCCATAGGTTATATTTGGAACCTTTGTATTGTGGGTGCTTATTGTCAAGGGGACCTTGATGACCAAGTATGCGTCGAAAAGACCAAAGTTTGCCATCTTCTTGAGTTACATCCCTGTGGATGTAGTTCATGACGTCATTGTATGCTATGATATCTTCAAGTTCATCATCTGTATGCTTGCACTTGAATTTGATGAAGTCCTTGTTTTGCTCAAGACTGTTTTCAATGTCAACAACTGTCATTCTTTTCTGTGTGCCATTAGGGAGGACCATGAGAAAAGACCGACCTTGCAATTCAGTAACAGGGATAGCAGGGATGGTGATGGGTGTGCCATCATCGTCAAATTGGGCGTTGCCTTCTTCATCAGTAACAACTACTTTAGATGGGCCAACAGATGGGGTAGCAGGATTGATAGGTGGAGGTGTTGCGTCACTGACATCAAAATATGCTAGCTCAGGGGGACCAAAATCATCTTCAGTGACAGGTACGCCGGTAGGGGTCTTGCTGAAGATGTGAGAGGTTGGAGGACCATCAAGAATCTCCCCATAGTTGTTAGGGAGTGGAGAAGGTACATAGCTTCGTGTATTAGGAACCTTGGAATAAAGGAAGGTAGGCAAGGATGGCTTGGGGAGGCGCAGATGAGATGATGCTGGTACCGGACGGGGGGATGAAGGATGTCGAAAGGAGGGACTATCACCAGAAGATTTAGGAGTGATGGAAGCATCTTTGGCCTTGCGCCATGCAATAAAGCCATCATCAGTGAACAAGCCAGCACGCTTGTTGCGATGCTCGGGAGTTAAAGCAGTGCGTACACCAGAGCGGTCAAGGAGCTTATTGGTGATGGGATCCCAGATGGTGAAACATAAGCTATTGCCAACATGTTCAGCAATGCCAACAAAGTGGCCAAGGCATTCAGTGGTCTGAGAGCCAAACTGTGTATCTGGAGTCTTGTAGTATACGGGCTCAAACCAGAAGAAACTAAGGTAGGGACTGATATCACCAATGGTACCAGTAGCAATAAAGAAAGGCTGTTTGTCAGAGAGAATGGGATCAGACAAATGATTCATGAGGCGGCCAACGTATCGCATGCAAAGAAGCCAGAGGTGTGGTGGAGTGCCCGTGCGATCCATGATTCTATTGACAATGCGTTTGAAGGTCTGGTATCGCCGTTCAAAAAGATTTTGGTGTTGATGGTATGGTTCACTTTGCCATAAGCCAATCCACATCATCTTGAGGTAGTCAAGAACAGATTTGCTGGACTGATAAGATCCATGATCACAGAGCAATCTGAGTGGTCTACCCCATTGTCGAACAAAATTTTGGAGACAAGGAAGAAAATCAGCAGTAGTCCTCATTGCTTCAACATGGATGATATGAGATTTGCGACCAAAGAAAATTTGAGCAATCTTGGAACCACCATTGATAGCAGGGGTGTCTGAATAGATGACATCAGAGAGGACATCATCATTGAAAGGCCTGACATTCATGGCAGGCTGTGGTGATTGGAACCTTTTGAAGATGTTACCATCGGGACTAAGTGACAATGAGCCATACTGTGTGGAATTGTTGAAGGTGGCCTTGATACGGTCAAGGGAGATCCATCCAAAGAAGGGTTTCAGGGACAGGTAATCGATATCAGTGGGCGATTGAACATGGGCTGCAGCGGTGAGAAAGGTGGAAGGAGATTGATTAGAGCACCTACTAAGGATGTCTTGATGGATGTAATCAGTGGGGCTAAGCCAAAATGAAGTATCAGAAACATCCAAAGCCTGTAGGGAGGAGGTAGTAGTGCTGTTGGACAAGAATGAGGTGACTGTAGAGGAGGTGCCAATGTTGATATCCCTAAGCGCGCCAAATTCATCATAATCTTGATATGGAAGTGATGTGGAAACAGGCGGGTATTTCTGAACGAAGGTATCATCCTGGGGGGTATATGCGGTATCTAGCACAGATGGGTCCCAATGCAGATCACTTGTCATGACGACGTGAGGTAGATGAGCAAATTCTGCACGGGTATACTTGCGCATGGCAAGATAAGGTAAGCCATGGCATATACTGAGTGGAAAGACATGGCCATCAGTAGTGGTAATGACTTGGGTTCCACCGGTCTTGAGAGAGGTATCATCCACAATCGAGTGGTATGCTTCCATCTGAGGAGAGGACAAGATAGATGGGTGTTGTCCAGTGTAGGCACATTCATGAAAGATGATAATGACCGGACCTCTGTTGGAGACAGAGTAGGCGCCACACGTTGCAATAGGGATGTTTTGGATTTGGTGATTGTTGATACCAGTTACATTGACAAATCTAGGTGGGATGTCCTTAGAGATAAGGCATGCATCATTTCCTATGATACATCCATTTGCACCCCTGTCAACCATGGCATAACCTGGTGTGGATACAGTAGTTTTGCTAGAGTGGTAAGTAGCGGTGGGGTTTGCTGGTGAAACAAGAGATTCACAGTCCGGTGATGCCCAATAGTGGAATTTTACAGACCGTGAAGTCTGTTCAACAGGGACATAGACATTGCCTTCTTTCTTGTAAAGAATATCAGGATTATCTGCAAGGAAATGAGCTGGATGTGCGGGAGAAACAGAAGACTTGAGCGGTCTGTTATCGGATTGAGAAGATGCCTGATATACACCAAGGGATGCATGGAATGCAGATCTGGCTGCGCTTTCCTCAGCAGGTGAGAGGGTCTGTTCAATATCAGGTGAGGGGACCTGCTGATCAGTATGGTGTTCATAGATCCGACGTGTGATCGGTTTGCTAGAATTGGGATCCGGTGGTAATGCAACATCAAGGAGCTCAGATCGTAGGCAGGCAACTAGTCGCTTCTTGTCGTCAGCTGAGAAGCCAAGCCAGTGCTTCATACCCTGTTTAGAGAGAGTTTTCCAAACTGCAGATGGTAGTCTTGTGGTTGGATCTGGTGTTCTGCCAGCCTTGTAAACAGCGTAGTCCTGGTAGTCACCATCAAAATCAATAGGAGGTAAATATGAGGCCGAGTCATCAGTGATAGCAGAATATGTGGACTGTGTCATAGAAGACAAATCATGAGTATGGGCTTTGACAGACAGCCGACTTCGAGGTTGCGACAGGGAAGCCTGAGAGTCCAGTCTGGTGGCTTCAAGAAGGAGGGTATTTTTCAATTCACTGATAGCAGCGGCTTCATGCTGTCTAAACTTGGTCAAATCCTGTGCTGCAGGTGGATCATCAACCTTGCAGAACTGTTCACTGAGTTGGAAGCTGCTACTGCAGGCCTTGCAAAGGTGTGTTTTAACGGTATCAAAATCAAGTGGCCTCTGCGGGTCGCGTAGTGTGTTGAGATGGTCTAGCTGAGCAAACCATTGGGTGATGAACTTGACTTTGGTGTCCTTCCATGTTCGTAAGTCAATGTCCAATAGGTGTTGCATCACAATGGAGGTGTCATACACTTTGGATTTGGACCTATCATGCAATGCGACAAAGTCAAAGAAGGCCTGTCTGCCGTCTCTAGAAGTGGTATGGCTGAGCACACAGGAGTAGGAGAGGTCACTCTGGAGGGCATGTAGAACAAGAGTCCAGAAGAATGCACACTGCTTGTCATGAAGGGCCTTCTCGTACCCGATGAGTGGTATATCAGGCCAGCTTGGATCGAGAAATGTGCGCGTATCTATGTCGGATGTTTCCAGTTTAGCCTTGAATTTGACAAGCCACCGCTCAAAGGTTGCATCATTCTTCAGGGTTGGGAATGTGGTTTCATCCCGTGATTTCTTGGTCCATGACTCATACCTGAGCTGTTCGATTGGTTTGGAGGATCTCTCCTGTTGTCGTTGGGATGTGCCGATAGTGCGCGCCGTTGTTTCAATGTCAGTCCCAGATTCTCTTCTGGCTCTGATAATCCCTCGACAGTAGCTCTTAAAGGCGGCCTTGGTATAGTGGGTTCTATCTTCCCAGTCCAGTCCTTGTTCTGTGAGATGTTGTCCAAAATCGACAACTCTTTGTAAAGTCATCTGTACATGCCGGTAAAGCGGTGTTCTTGTTCCTCTCTCGAGGTAAGCGAGATCACCTATATTCTCGATGTATAGGAAGTCCAGCCATGTCTTGTACTGCCCAGCTACGAGCGCCTCACACAAGGTGCTGTGGGACTCCTTTGGGACATCGAAGGATTCATGCAAAAAGGTGGCTAATGGTTGATCAAATGAAGGAAAGAGGTCGGCGATGGATGTGTTCTCCTCATCATCTTGGGTTGGATCGTTCTGGTGGCCGGTTTCTACCGTGTCAGTTGTGGGCAAGCGGGGGGTGGTTGCGGCGCTCCCAGGTTGGAGTGTTTGGAATCGTCCTGTCGACCTGCTTCTCGTTCTGCCGGCAGCCGGGATGTTGGGCATTGTTGTGTTTTGCAATTATCGCGTATGGATTAAGGCAATTATCGATGGATAATTGCAGTCGGTGTTTATTGTTGCTTAACACAATCAAATGACGGGCGTCGATGTGTCCTTGACAAGATGGTGTCACGTGGAGGGTAGACGCGGAAATAAATGTAATCCGGGGAACTTGTGATGTGGTCCTTGGATGAAGGTAGATTGCTATTGGCGTGTCCAATGCAATGGGCTTCTATTGAAGACAAATGGCTTGTCCGTTTGGTCTTTGTTATGCTGTAATCGGATCAGAGAACTATCAATCGTCGTCCGTAGTCGAGTCAATTGATGATCTGCTGTCGGATTGTCGTCGGCGTCGAGTGCTTCTACTGTCGTCTTCTTTTGCAAGCTTCAACAAGCTTGCGACTGTTAATCTGTTAATTTCCTTTTGAAACTGGCTGTTGAGCTGATTCAATCCAAAGGCAAAGAAGAGCAACAGGAGCTTTAGCTGCAGGCCGGTTGAGGTACCGGTCTGTTGTGGTCTAATATTTCTCTGATATCCACTACGATTGGATGCTAGTCCAACCAGATCTATTCTGACTATCGGTAGCCGACGCAATCAGTTAGATCTTAGGCTTGTAGTTCTACAGTAGGACGCAAGAACGTCCGGTGTAAGGTTTAAGGTTGAATAATCAAATAATCTAAAAGTATAAGCGTGTCGACTTGCCAGAGAGCAAGTTATCGCTTTAGAGTGTGCTGCCGCTAATACAGCACGATGAAATTACGGGTATTTTGTACGGTAAATTACCGTATTACGGTGAATATCGTGTTGCCGCTAATACAACACGTATATTCGTGAGCAGAGTTTCGAACCTCTGCTGTCTTTTCTTGAAAACAGAACACTTAACAAAATACAGCATATGCTA